>JAVJIF010012480.1:0-135952 GCA_038442645.1 Agave tequilana
AAAAAAAAATGCTAGTCAATTCGATTATCAGGAAATGATTTTCATAAGACTGCTAAACGTTTATGTGTTTTCAAGATTTGAACTTGTTTCAAAATTTTAGTCCATTTTTACCTAGCTTAACTTCTAATTATATACATTTGCTCTCTACAAACTCATTTATGATCTCATCAAAATGAAGCTAGAATAACCCTAAATAGCACACATGGAACCCCCAAACCAAAAACTAGAGCCTGAGGGTCTTAGTTGTTGAAAAACTTATCTTATGCGAGGGACTAGAAGAAAACCAAAATAAGTTTGCTCCCTGAGTTATTTTCTATGTTATATATGCAAATAGTGCAGATCTCACATTCTAGTAAAGAGAAGAAGTATTCCATAAGATTCAACATGTCTTTCTAAGGAAAAGAGGGAAAGGTTCATGCTTTTCTACTTTTGAATCCCAAAAGGTTTCATGATTCTTGCCCAAGTTATAGTATCTTGTTAGTTATTTTTTCCCTCGCATTTAATTTGTAATGTACTATTTCATATTTTATTCTCTTTCCACTTTGTCATAATTTGAGAATAATTCATGCAGTCTTTGCATTTTTTCCCTCAGATTTCATTGATTCTTTTGTTTTAGTTAGATATATAGTTGATCATAATTTAGTGCAAGCAAGATTAGGATTCAAATTCTAGCTTATTCTCACACTCAAAAAGTTTTACAACTAAGTTATAGCACCATTTGCTTCAAAGTGTTTCAAAGTTCACACTTGAATTTGTTTCAAAGTTAAAACACCATTTTAGTTTGGGTAATTTAAAAAACCTCCCCTATCAGGGGTTTAGCACTTAACCTCCTTGAACCATGAAACTCGTAACTTTAACCCCCTCGAGTGTAACTTCTGTTTTGTTTTTCCGTTGAGAGATGTTACACCATCATGTGACATCTAAAAATTCACTTCCAGCCTTGTTAACACCCACTAACCTTAATTAAGCAACTTAACTGTTAAAATTGTGTTTAAATCATTAATTCAATTTAACACAAAATCACTTCAGTTTAATTTATTTTTTTCTAGAAATCCACCATCGCCATCCCCTTCTCTACCCCCATCACTTTCTCCTCCTCAATCCACGACATGTCCTTCTCCATGAGCATCATCTCCTCCCCCTCAGACCTACCATCACTCTCTCTTATTTTTAATCCTCCTCCACATGCCCAGCAACATCATCATCTCTTCCTTCTTCTCCTCAACCAATCACCTTCACATCCTCCTCCTCCTTAAAACCACCAACATCACCACCTCTTCCCACACCACCACCACATACATCCTTCACATCCTCCACCATCACCATCTAACCCAAATTCCTTTCTAATTCAAACTTAAACCCTAGCCTCAACACCTCCCCTCGTTCTCCTCTGCCTTTACTCCAACATCATCACCACCATAGTTCTCCTCTCCTCCTCTCAATTTAGAATCCATCATCTCAATTTAGCTAGGGTATCCCTCAAAAAAAAACATTTGTTACATTTTCAATTAAGAGAAGACAATTAAGGAAAAAATGAGATTAATAACATTTTAATTAAAAATATCAATAAATTAGTTAACGAAATTGATTAAAAGGGTCTGGGTCGGAAAACATAACAGAAGTTACATAAGCGGAGGTAAAGTGCCAAACTGTGGGTAGTGTAGATTTTTTTTTTTTTTTTGCAATTTACACTTTTATTTATTCTAATCGTTGCTTAATTGTTGGTAAACCAACTCAAAACATTGTTCCAATCAGAAGAGCCTTGTTAGTTTGATTGAACTCAATTTCCATGTGGATACTACTTATTTTAGGTATTGAACCTATATATTTTGTGAAGGATCTAAAAGATAGAAGGGAGGGAGAAAAAAGAAAGAGGGAGAAAAAACACAAACAAAATCTCTTAGTACCTTGCATATTCTCTATTTCTATACTCATCTAAATCTAAAATCATTTTGAGTAAAGAGCCAGTCGAGTAGTACTTTAACAAGATTCAAAAGTTTCTTTCCTATGATTTATATATATAAATGTGTAGATCTAACTTCCTTTTAATAAAGAGACAAGAAGTATTCTAATAAGATTCAAACTTTTCTTTCTAACAAAAAAGAGGAAAAGATTCATTCTTTTCTATATTTGAATCCCAAAAGAAAATTCTTAGCCCAAGTTAAAGTATCATGCTTGTTATTTTTTCTTGGCATTTAATTTTTTATTTCCTACTTCGTATATGCTCTTCTATTTTTTCATGATTTGTTAATCATTCATAAATTTTTACATTTGTTTCAAAGTTTTCTTTCTCTGATTTTTTTTCTTTTAATTTTAGAATGGGCTACAATTTAGTGCAAGTAGGATTATGATACAAACTGTAACTTGTAAGAGATTTTACCACTAAATTACATAGCACTTGAACTTGTTCTAACTTCTAGCACCCTCTTATTTAGATTTAACTTCTCTCCATGGATCTGTTGGCCCACGCCAACTCAACATGTTGTTTCAACCGAAAGAGACCTGCTTAGTTTAATTTCCTAAAGTTCAATTTGGATCCTACTTATCTTTGCCATCGAAAACTCAATATTTCGTGAAGCAACCAAAAGAAGAAAACGGAAGGGGAAAAAAAAGGAAAGAATATAAAATCTCTTACTTCCTCGCCTATCCCATATATATGTTCTAGAATCGTCTAAATCAAACGTTCCTTTGAGTAGAGAAACAATGAGTGTTTTTGCTCAAGAAAAGAGAAACAATCAAGTAGTATTGTAACAAGATTAAAACTTTTTTTTTTCTAATATGAAAAAGATTGAAGCCTTCCCACTTTTGAATCCACAAAGGTCTCATGATTCGTGGCTAGAGTAGTAGTAATTAATTCGTGACTCTCTCCCCATTCGTGCGTGCATGGAAGTGTTATTTATATTTTCATTTCATTGCAATCCTTTTCCATCTCTTTGGGGCACACTTTCAAGTGGCCTAACCCATCATCCAACACTAATAAGTCGCCATGAAGTTTGGTGCCATGGCTTAAAAAGCCCTCAATCATGCATACGTTATCCTTTTGATCAAAGAGAGGCAGTGCCAGTCAATGAACTGTTACAGTCAAAAGCGCTTGCCATTACGTGTTAAATAATATCATTGCCTTTATATCATGCATGAATGACATGAAGAAAGAAAAACTCTATCAGCTTTCTTTATAAACGAATGATCTTTCATTTGGCACTTAATTACTCAAATTAAGGCTTTACGATCCACTAGTATTTGCATCTAGCTAACTTTTTGTGACACGAATGGCTTGGTCAAGCCAAAATGATTAATGGTGCTATCTAGCAAAAGGCATTGCTCAGCCAAGACAGATTCTCCCTTGTGACCCCATGAGATGAACCCTAAAGGCCATGCCACTTTAAGATTTTTTTTCGCTTTGATTCAAATCTTACTTGACCAGAGGGGGACCCTATTTTGATCCCACTGTATGGTGATTCACGAATCTAGCATTAATCTTGATGATGACAACGACGATCATCAAATATTATTGATGGTTTTCCTTTCACTTGCAGTAATACCTGAAGTTATTTATCAAAGGTTAATTGATCTTTTGCAGTAACTGAAAGAAGATTTGCCTAAGATCCAAAGTTCTTTCCTAGTTTTTGGCTCCTGTTGCTCCTTGTGTTCTTCCCTCACTTGCTAATGGCATGCCATCAATAAATGTTCTAGTAGTTATATATTTCGGAAACACAGAGTTTCATACTTTTTCTCTAAAGAAAAGGATATATCAATCAGAACAAATGAAAATAAAAAAGTCCATCATGTCGGTAAAAACGTGTTTTTTCCTGAAGAACTTCTGGGTATCTCTTTTCTGCCATGCACAGCACCTAGAAAAGAGCCATGATAGATATACCCAAGAGATCATCCTCTTGGAAAACTTGCACTTTGTCCCCTTCCTCCTCCCACACTGAACATCAACAGATCAACCACTCGCATAGAGTTAAAAACTTCATAATTTCATAGTGACATAACATTTTCACAGTCTCATTCATAACAAATTGAACAAAGCATATTCTGTTGGAGATATACTTAAAGCCTTAGCCTTTTTGTATTAGAACTCAGTATATGATTTATTATTTATAATATCATTTTCAGTTTATGAGAATTTGTATGGGTAAATGATTGTATTATATACATGTGTGCCTTGTGTTTTTCATTGTAAATGATCTGGTGTGTAGAATTTGGTTACATATGGAAAAGTGATTGAGATAAACCTACACAAAAAAATACAGAGTTTAGAAAAGTGCTAGATTCTCAATGCTAACGCTATAATAAGTGGATATGCGGATCGTGATCCACAAGAAGGGACTGCGATGGAAGCGTTTGAGTAAGTTTTTTTTAAGTTACATAAACTGGTTAAAAGTCTTCTTTGTTTTAGAAAAGAAAAGGAAAATGAAAGCTATGTTAAGTTAGGAAGAAAGTGGAAGATAGAAGAAGTAGGTGTTGGTGTTTCAAAAGAAAGAGAAAAAAACTAAGTTAAAAGAAAGAACCAAAATGATAAAGAAAGTGTGGTTTTGAAATGTGATTCTAAACTAATGAATTAAAAGAAAGAAAAACTAAAATTTACTTACCTCTTCGACGCTTGCTTTACCTTTGATCTATTGCAACGATTTTTCTTAGCTTAAGGGCGATCAAAGCATGGAATATGTGATCATCCCCATTCCTAACCTAAGCTATTAAATAAAGGTTCAAGCTGAAATAAATTTGAAATGATTATTCATCACCATAAGCCATCAATGACATTTGCAATGGCAAGACAGTTTTGAGGTTATATGATTCATTTGGATTTACAAGCACCTCAAAGGAAAGTAGCAAAAACAAAGGATAAAGCATAAAATGTAACTTTCGATTAAACCAAATAACGATGAAAGAAAAGAGGAAACTTACACTGGTATCACTTTCAATACAACTTTCTCTCTCATTCTCCCATGAAACCATTCTCTGATCTCAGTTACATAAAGAAAGTTGAAAATTACATTAAAAGAAAAATAAAAAACCTAAGTTAAAAACTAAAAACAAAAACTAGCCTAAAGCTCTCTGCTGAGTGGCTCCCCTTTGCCTTCTGAAGTAGTGATATTTATAAGTTGAAATGAATAAGAGAAAACGTGCTTGAAAATGAGACCAAATCGCTGACCCAACAAAAAAGATCTTCTGATAAGATTGGAGATAAGGTTGGAGATATGGATAAAATCACTTGCCCAATAGAAAAGATCTTCTGATAGTATCTCTTTTGGATCTTTGAATATTGACAATATCTCTTTGATTCTTCAAACAAACCAAATTGATTATGTTAAATCTTATTTTAATTGTATTTATTTGACTTTATCTTCAGTTAACCAAATAGATCAAATTAAATCAGAATTTAACTGACTTTTATTTGGTCTTATTTTCTCTCTCTTAATTAAGACAAAACCTACAAAATAAGAAATTAAGACAAGAAATTAGAAGGATTTATTACAAGATAGATGTAGAAATGTAATAAAATAATGCAATAAACATGTACAATCAAAGAGCAAATCACACTACTACAGAAAACTCAAACCACGTCGATTTTAAACCAACGTCGAAAATAAAATGACATCTGCCATCTATTCCAGCAACGTTGTAAGTGGGAGGAAACACGTTGGTTTAAAACCGACTTGCAAGTGGGAGACAAACACGTCAGTTTAAAATCGACGTTAAATCCTTGTTTTTTATTAAAAAAATCATAAAAACCTCTCCCCAGCGCCTCCATTCCAACCAGAACCCGATCTTCCTCCACCATCTCTACCCAAACCACCATGGCTGTTGCTACTCTGCCAACAACAACAACTACATCATCATTCTCATCTTCAGCTCCTTTTTCTTCCTATATTTTTCACTCACTCTCTTTTCCTTGCACTCGAGCAGAGCCCAGCGCCGCCCGATGCCGCACCACCAACACTGACTGTCGTTGAACTTATCTCGACGAACACGCCACCAACACCACCAAGAGCGTCGAACTCGCCCCGTCTGCCAACACGCCACCAATGCTGTCAAACTCTCCTTGTCTGCCAACGTGCCACGAACGCTGACTTGCCTTGTCAAACTCCACAGTGTCGTACCCTGGTCACGAGCGCCGCCACCGGGTTTAACCCCTGGCCACCTCTTCCACTTCTCATCTCTTCTTTCCTTCTTCTTTTCTTCTTCTTTCTCCTGCTCCTGTAATGCCCTGATCCCTCGGATACGGAGATATTACTACGACATACATATGCAGAGCGAAAATAAACTATCTATGTACGCTAAGCGTTAGTACTGACAAGAATCAAAGTATAAAAACACAGTGATAATATATATTCCAATAAAATAATACAAGTATACTGTTATCACAGAATGTGATTCAATATTAAAAGAATATTACATCACCAAGAGGCGCAAAATATGATTTACAAGGAGGTATATATAGTATAAAAGTTAATAGATGCTTACGAGCAAAAAAATGGAATTTCAAGGGCCGATCAAGAGGGGACTGAAAGAAAAGAGCTATGGGCTATCTACCATTGATCCATCATGCTTCCCTTGTGCAAAAAATCTCCACGAGAGGGTTCACTATGGCCACCCTTCGAAATCTGGACATGCATGTCCAAGGGTTGTTAGAAAGTAATCCAATAAGTACGTAAAATGAAGCCATGTAGGATACACAGGAAAGCATATGTGTATTGATAAATCAAGATCAGAAAAGCATATATCGAAAATCATGTCGTAAGCACAAGTACATAAGCATGCAATGAAGTATCAATTAAAGAAAATGTGGGGGTACAAGTTCATATGCAGATTCATAAGATTAGTACATCAAGGGGATAATACAAACAGGAAAACCCTCGTATATATACCTTGTACCTCATGTCACTATCATCTAAGTTTATACATCCCGAGTTGTCCTGAATTATTATATCAACATTTTATTATCATAATGACCTGATTCAAGAATGCAAGTCAAGAGTCAATTAACACATATTATTTCAGTTAGGTGGAAGGCATGATAACTTAATCATCCAACAATAGTAATAACCAATATCGCCTATTATTTCAATCATTTCCTTCCATGTTCCATGCCACTGATAGTTCATACTGGAGTCCACACTCCAGTAGAACTCAATCCGGACTTTGATATGCGGATACCATTATCCGGATGAGAAAGTGACTCAATAACATTCGCTTCTGACATTATTATTGTTAGGTAATTAAGTTATATCGGGTGTAGGGAGAGGTGTTGTATTTTAAGTTATTCAATAATAATAATAAGTACCGCCTGATATTTTAATCATCCTCCTGTCAGTGTTTTACATCACTGGCAGTCCATACTAGAACTGGCGCTTTAGCAGAACTCATTCGGATCTGATATATCAGAGCCAGTATCCAAACAAATAAGAGACTAAATATCACATGTTCCTAATATTGTCATTGATTGGTTATTAGGTAATTCTTATATTTCATTTTATTTCTCATCTGATTCATATGTTTTGGTATGTCCTAGCATCCTAGCACACATACATCCACTTATGAATAAGACGAGTGTTATTGAAAACTGATGGGGGTATCAATGAACTATATTTACAGTGGGTCCCATGCATACCAGGGACAACGGCCTAGGGTGTTCCAGCACTGGCCCTGAACATGCCGCGAGGCACACAGGAGGGGGAGTGGGTCTTATTTATATGCCCATTCGGGATAGAAATATATATAGTAAGGGTGCCAACACACCTCTCAGAATTCTTGGAGGCCCTTAGGTAGATCTGGAAGATTTTAGACACAACATTCATATACCATTATAAACCAGATCACAAATTGATATCCATAAGTTTTCTCCATCCCGCGTAAGTTCCGATTATTACAGATTTGTTATGATTATCTGTTTACAAAAAGTAATAGGAATATTGAAGTAGGTGATTGGTCGCTAATGTTGCATATTTAGTATCATATTTCCATACTTATTATAGAATAAAACTTTACATTGTCCTAATTAATTGTTTAATTTATTTGCAGGCCCATTCCTTAAGGAGATGAAGAGAAATGAGCCCAAAAGCCCACCAAAATTTTGAATTAAATCAGAATTAATTCGAGCTCAGTGAATCAGGGCAAAATCAAGAGGTTGAAAACCGGTTGAGAAGAATCTTCTCAGAATCGATCGGTTAAAGCCAAGAATCAAAGGCCATTTCGTCACAATTCTGGACTCAAACGAGAAAACCAACTGAAGATAAATGCATAAGGAAAACCCAGGGAGACCCACCAACAGGGTTTGCCACCTGGCCGCGGAAACGCAGCCAAAGCCTCTTTTCCGCGGCTTGGTTATGGAGATAGGGGGAGCGTTTGCTCCCCCAAACTTCCCGGGATCTTGTAGGTTGGGTTTTTGCCTATAAAAAGCCAGTATTTGCACTGAAAATGGGACGATGATGCAGAGATAAGATTTAGTCCAGTTTTTTCTCTTTGTAGTTTAGGTTTTTCTTTTCTTTTTATGTAACTTGATTTGTATGTAAGCTTAGGTTAGATGAAGATTCATGTAAGTAAGAGAGAGGGCTTATGTTGAGAGTGACACCGATGTACCCTCCTCCTTTCTTCCATTGTTTCTGCAATCAATAAAGGTAAACATTTGTTTATGTTCGTCTCTTTACTTTTGTTTTCTTTTTCTTTTCCTCTTTCTACTTTACCTCTGTTTGTTTTTGATGAGAATGCTAGTGAATTCCGATGCATAAGTATAACAAAGTCTTTGTGAGTGCCAACGATACTTCATGAAGATGTTCTCCTCCTCAAGATCCGTATCACTTCATTCTTGCCCAGCTTGATGATATAATGTGAACGGGGACTGAGCTCGATCCTATGACTTATGCGTTGAACGCCTCTGAAGCAAGGTAGAACATGCAAGGTTTTCAGGTAATTCATCAACCAAACTAAGGTAAGTATTTCTTCGATTTTCTTTCTTTTCTTTTATTTCTGTAGATTAAAACACCAACACTTCATCTTCCAACTCTTTCTTTCCCAACTCATTTGTACATAGTAGCTTTCATCATTTTCTGATTCTCTCCACTTTCTCATTCCACCGCTTTCTTTCTCACTTTAACATAACTCTTTCATTTTTATTTCTTAAAAACAAAGAAGAACTTTCGTTTTGTCTTCATAAAGATTTCAATAAAGAACTTTGAACGCTTCCATCGCAAACCCTCCTTGTGGATCACGACCCGCATAGCCACTTGCTATCGCGGTAAGAATTGAGCACTTGCACATCTTTATTCTTAAATCTGAAATTCTTTATTTTTTTGTGCAGGTTTTACCTCAATCAAATTTTGGCGCCGTTGCTGGGGAGGGTAACGTTTTTATTGAAATCTGATTTTTATTAAAAAAAATTTTAGAACTAAAACGAACTTTCTTCTCTGTTGCAGGTTATAGGGCAAGCAAAGCAGGAAAATAAGATTGCAGTAACATATAAGTGGTCTTGGGCCTCTGCTCTAGAAAGCAGAGACCAAGTGCCCTATGCTTTTCCGCGTTTTCGCGGCGAAAGCCGCGGATCCGCGGCAAAAAGGAGTTGACTACTAACGTTGTTTTTTTGCAGGGCTGCTTGACTTGCAAAATTCTAGTTTTTCTGCAATTTGTTTTTTTCTTATATGCCATCACCAAAGCCTGCTAATAAACCAACAGTAAAATACTTGTTGAAGAAGATAAAAAAAAATGATTAGACGTTTGCATTTTAGGCACGTGTCTTTTCAATTCATTTATTTTTACTGTTGAAGAGTGCTGGAGCAAGGTACGTTCGCATTGCATGTAGAATAGGACTCATCTCTTGGTTGATTTTCATTGCTTTGAGTGAATCTTATTTACATATCTTGTACAGTTGCACAAACTTATCTTAAGGGTACCACCCATTAACAAGATAAGGTGGGGATTTAATCACCCTTCCTTGGCTTAAAAATCAGATTTCAAGCACTCACTAACCCAAGCCTAACTAAAAATGAGTAGACGTTGGCCCTAGGGACATCTCGAACTCAATTAGGAGATTATCCTAAGGGGAAAAGGTGTTGGAATTTGACTCCTGCAAAATCAGTGTCTAGGAAAGGGATTAAGGGCCGAAAGCCCGAAGGTTGGTGTTATTTAATTAAGGAACGTCTTTGACGGAAAACCTCCCACCACCCTTACCCTGACCTGGCTGATTAGCTTATGGTCAAAGTCTGCATTAAACCTCCCGTGGACAGTCTAATCAGTTAGGAGTCGTCTAGGTCATAGGTCTACCCTAACTTAGTTAGAATTTTTCCCTTTTATTTGTTTGCTTATTTGTTTGTTTGTTTTTTTCTTTCTTTTTGTTTGCATTCTATTGTGTGATATGGCCTATAATAATAATTTTTCCAACTTCAATAATAATCCATATTACACACCGACTTCATTTTCGGATATTACCAATTCGGCATATCATAACTTTAACCAACCTAGTGTGCCGGATTGGTCTTATCCGAATCAATATAACCCATGCACCCAATCTAATAACTATAATTTTCAGAATGATTTCAACTTTTCACAGAGTCAGTGGGGCTTCACCTCCCCCGAGTCCAATTTTCAACCAACTTGTCCTCCTTCTCCCACCTTGTCCACAATATTTCCAAGATTCAACTCAGTTCCACCAGTCCAAAATAGAAAACTATCAATTTTGGAAATGAGTATGCGTGAGTCCAAACACAAATCTCAAAATCTGATGGACTCACAATTTCACCACCAATTCCAAGACAATACTTCATCTTTTCATCAAAACAATGAACCTATCAACTATGAAAAGATGCTTGAAGCCATGACTCAGGCTCAAAACGCTCGTAATCGTGACATAGATATGATGGTCCAATCTCTACGTTCCCACCGTTTGACCTGTTCTGATGTCACTAACCATTCTGTTAGAGCCGATGAGTCAGGTTGTTTTGGAAATCAAGGTTCCATTTAAGAACAATCATTTGAACTTCCCAAACTCCAAATTTTGAAAAGAATATTGATAGTTTGGCAAGTTATCCTTTTCCTGAAATCGAACTTGAAAATGAATATGATCATGAATCTCAACTTAGTGATTCAATTTTACTTCCTGATTCAATAATGACTCCGGTGTCTTCACCTTATTTCAATCTTTTCCTGAGTCACCATTGAATCCTCTGCCAATTCATCATGAAATTGAATCACCCATTCTTGATGATCATATTAAACTTGACCAATGTTACACTTTTGAAAATCCTATTGACAAATTGGCAAGTTCTCATTTTTTTGATATTGAACTCAATGAGATATGTGACCTAGATTCTCAAATCTGTGATCCAGTTCAACTTTCTGAATCAATATTGACTCCTGTTTTGTTATCAAACTTGAGTAATATTTTAGAGTCAGTTTTGATTCCCACACCTATCATTCCTGAACTTGAATCACCAATATTAAGTCACATTCCATTGTTGGAAAATAAATGTGGACTTGAGTTTTAACTTCTTGACTTGGACCCAATTCCTGAACCTATTTCGACTCCTGAACCTTTACTTGACTTAAGTCACCTTCCTGAGTCGGTATTAGTTCCTGTACTTCCTGAGTCCAAGTCAATCATCCTATCTTTTCACACTCCATTCTGGGACGAGGTGGTTGACAAATTTGACTCTGAAATCAGTTATGGAATTTGGAAATTAGATGGGGTCAAATACTTAATAAAAATCCTTCATGGATACACAATCTTAATGGGTTATATTAGTGAGATTTCTGGTGGGTTCCTCCGAACCCCACGAAAAATCGATTGGGCCACATTTCGTGGACCAATCAGACCCCCACCGGAACCACCACCTTAAGGTAACATTTTCCTTCCCTTTCGTCTTTTTTATGCATCTATGCATTAATTCATACATTGAGGACAATGCATGAGATAGGTGTTGGGGAGGGTCTAACATAACTTAGTTTTTTCTTTAAAAAAAATATTTTTCTTTACTTTTAAAAAAACTTTTGAAAATAGAAACAATATTTTGACATATTTTTGTAAGAAATTAAGTTAATTTTAAGGAATAGGAAAATCCAAATTAGGATTTCTTATACTTGGTCAAAATAAGATTATTTGTTTGATTTTTAGGGTTAGGAAGATAATTTGTCAAAGTAATTTAGTCTTGATCTTTACCTTAATGAAATATGCACACTTCATACACTTACACACTTAGGGTTCAAAAATAAAGATTCTTATGCCTTATATATAAAAAAAGAAAAAATAAACAAATCTAATTATTGATTAGCAAGGTGCTTTGGCCTAAGCAAGCCTTAGTATTTATGCGAAAGATGATTAGATAAGTTTGAAAAAAAAATATAAAAATCTCTGATTAAGCTGGGTATTTGTGTCTAATAAAGCATAAGTATTCACGCCTAAAAGGGTTCATATAATAAAATCTTTAGTTTTGTGGTCTTGTTTGCTCGAGTCCTTAAGTCCTTGGGGTGTTTTCTCACCCGGTGCCCTAAGACCGTTTGGTTTGGGAGTCATCGATTAAAGGCTCGTTACATGGGCAGATTAGAAAGCCTAATAGAACTAAGGAATAATACCATCAAATATATATATATATATATATATATATATATATATATATATATATGAATAAATAAGGTATAAGAGTTAGAGTTAATGAACCCTTAGTCAAAATTTTCACAGTCACAAGGTGCATATGACTTAGGGTAAAGTAATAGACTAGATGAGAAGTACAATTTGACTCCTTACTTTAATTGATAACAATTTTTGAATAGAGACTAAGTTTAGGAATGAAAAATTCAGTTTTCCTATAACTTATAGATTGCTTAAATCTTACAATTATATTTCAAATATTTTTCTCTTTCAAAATGCTTTTCGAAAATACTAACTCTTTGCTTCTCTTTCTTTATGGATTTTGTGGGTGCAATCCGCTGAAAACCCTCACGAGATAAAACTCGTCCTCTAGGGGAAACCTAGAGGTTTAACGGCTTGTGGCACAAGCTCAGTGCAATCGCGTGACCTGCGAAAGTGGTCTAATAATCCTTAGTATAGTTTAGTTGTTTTGCTCGAGGACGAGCAAAAGATAGGTATGGGGGTGTGATTGGTCGCTAATGTTGCATATTTAGTATCATATTTCCATACTTATTATAGAATAAAACTTTGCATTGTCCTAATTAATTGTTTAATTTATTTGCAGGCCCATTCCTTAAGGAGATGAAGAGAAATGAGCCCAAAAGCCCACCAAAATTCTGAATTAAATCAGAATTAATTCGAGCTCAGTGAATCAGGACAAATCAAGAGGTTGAAAACCAGTTGAGAAGAATCTTCTCAGAATCGATCGGTTAAAGCCAAGAATTAAAGGCCATTTCGTCACAATCCTGGACTCAAACGAGAAAACCAACTGAAGATAAATGCAGAAGGAAAACCCAGGGAGACCCACCAACAGGGTGTAGCCACCTGGCTACACCCTGGCCGCGGAAACGCGGCCAAAGCCGCGTTTCCGCTGCTTGATTATGGAGATAGGGGGAGCGTTTGCTCCCCCGAACTTCCGGGATCTTGTAGGTTGGGTTTTTGCCTATAAAAAGCTAGTATTTGCACTGAAAATGGGACGATGATGCAGAGATAGGATTTAGTCCAGTCTTTCCTCTTTGTAGTTTAGGTTTTTCTTTTCTTTTTATGTAACTTTGGTTTGTATGTAAGCTTAGGTTAGATGAAGATTCATGTAAGTAAGAGAGAGAGGCTTATGTTGAGAGTGACACCGATGTACCCTCCTCCTTTCTTCCATTGTTTCTGCAATCAATAAAGGTAAACATTTGTTTATGTTCATCTCTTTACTTTTGTTTTCTTTTTCCTTTCCTCTTTCTACTTTATCTCTATTTGTTTTTGATGAGAATGCGAGTGAATTCCGATGCATAAGTATAACAAAGTCTTTGTAAGTGCCAACGATACTTCATGAAGATGTTCTCCTCCTCAAGATCCGTATCACTTCATTCTTGCCCAGCTTGATGATATAATGCGAACCGGGACTGAGCTCGATCCTATGACTTATGCGTTGAATGCCTCCGAAGCAAGGTAGAACATGCAAGGTTTTCAGGTAATTCATCAACCAAACTAAGGTAAGTATTTCTTCGATTTTCTTTCTTTTCTTTTATTTCTGTAGATTAAAATACCAACACTTCATCTTCCAACTCTTTCTTTCCCAACTCATTTGTACATAGTCGCTTTCATCATTTTCTGATTCTCTCCACTTTCTCATTCCACCGCTTTCTTTCTCACTTTAACATAACTCTTTCATTTTTATTTCTTAAAAACAAAGAACTTTCGTTTTGTCTTCATAAAGATTTCAATAAAGAACTTTGAACGCTTCCATCGCAAACCCTCCTTATGGATCACGACCCGCATAGCCACTTGCTATCACGGTAAGAATTGAGCACTTGCACATCTTTATTATTAAATCTTAAATTCTTTATTTTTTGTGCAGGTTTTACCTCAATCAGTAGGAGAATTGCTAGAGTACATGATGGCAGGAATATAACATGATAATAAAATCAAGTTCCTGTAAAAGAAATAATCATGCATCAAGAAAGTGACTAATCAAGTTCCCATAAAAGAAACTGAAATCACCTAGAGGGGGGTGAATAGGTGATAATGCTAATCTAGTGAACTAAATGCAGAATTTAAAAACTAATTGCAATTACACTTAATGCAAACAATAAGTGATGCACGCACAACTAAGCCAAGCATATAAATAAGAAGATCAATATGAAATAATGCAAGGCACAATACAAATAGAGAGAGAGAGAGAGTAAGAGCCAATGGATCAAGCGCAAACAACAAGATTTGTTTCGAGGTTCGAGCACCCGCTCTACGTCCCCGCCTTCACCCAGAAGGATTTTAAATCCACTAGCTTGTCCACAAAGGACTCCCACACAGGGAACCTCCACCGAGGATTTGGGGCAATACAATAACTAGGAGTACTCAACTCCTCTCTTTACAACCATAACCTCTCACTAGAGACAAAGCACCAAGCCAACAAACAATCTCCTCACAACTTGAGGGATAAGCACAAAGCTACACAAGGATCACCTTACAACTTGAGGGATACAACCCACTTACACAACCTCCTCAACACAATAAGGGAAAGGCACAAAGCCAAGCAAAGATAGGATTTACAACAGGGTGATCAAAAGATCACAAACAATCTCTTTTTTCCACAAGCACAAAGACCCTATAGATAGGATAGAATGAAGCACAAGTGTGGAAAACAAAGTGTTTAAAACAAAGAAAAATCAATTGGGAAATCACCACAAAGATATAGAATGATAGAACCAAACCAATTCCCAAAAGACTATTTTTCTTTGAAATATTAAAACACTTTAAAACAATAAGATTGATCTTTTTAGCACAAAGAAACTCTTTTTAAAACTTGTTTAAATACTAGAGAAAGCTCAGAAATTTCGTCCAAAAAATTCTTAGAGAAAACTGGCCATTAATGGGGTATTTATAGCCCCTAGAAAAATATAGCCGTTGGCAACTAAAACTGTCAGAATTGGCCTACCGGTCGACCGGTCGGTCGACCGGCCAACGGTCAATTTTTGACCGTTGGCAGCTACCGGTCGACCGCCTGGTCGACCGGCCCCAGAAACAGAGAGCAACACTCTCTGTCCGGTCGACCGCTCGGTCGACCGAGAGCAACCTGAGAGTGGGTTGCTCTCAATCGGTCGACCGGTCGACTGACACGGCTATGTGCACATCTTGTGCACGTCCGGTCGACCGCTACGGTCGACCGGCTCCTGGCTCGGTAGACCGTAACGGTCGACCGCCAGAGCCTGGTAGCCAAAAATCTGGGACAAAAAAACTTGGTAATTTTAATTCTAAAAATTCCCATAAATCTTCTAAAAATTCACAAAAATAGTTTTCTCATTTTACACTGATATATAAACATGTGATAAAAATTACAACACAAAAATCAAACATTTTGAACTATTTTTGTGTCTTACAAATTTTATCAAAACCAAAACCTGTATTTTTCTAAACTTGGATTTTTCCAAAAGAAAATCCGATTTTTTCAAAACTCATTTAAATACAAAAACATGATACTTAAACACATTGAAGCATGTTGCATATGGATGGAAATCCAATATACAAGAAACATATACATATCCATGTTTTTGACTTTAATTCCAAAATATGTTTTGTTAAAATACCAAAACATAAAACACATGAATAAGTAAGTCAAAACTAAGTTTGACTAGGAAGTTAAGCATGCATGTATATAGAATGAATCTACTATACATAAAACCATTTAAACTTGTTTTGATCTATCTATTCATGAAACCAAGATCGGTTAAACCAAAAACGGAAAGACTGAAAACCAATATTCAAAACATGAAACGTGTGTGTTGTGAACTTGAGCATATCATACTATTCTAATCTTTACACATGGATCTAAACAAACTAAAAACTATGGTACCGAAATCTTCTTGTAGAGCGCCGTCTCCAAGCCGACTCGATCTAAACCTCCGTGATTCACCGAGCTTGACTCCAACGAGTGCTATGATCTTTGACGCTCGGGCTCTTGAATCATCATGTGAAAGCTTCCAAACTATCTTGTTGAAGCTAATCACCAACTAATATCTTGATTAATGATCTGAAACTAAATATCACAAGATTATTAGTACACATAACTACATGAGTTAATCATCATCAAAACTAGAGTAGAAGGCCTATGGGCCAACAATCTCCCCTTTTTGATGATGACAAAACTCATGGAGTTATATATGCATGGATTAAAGTTAAGCTTCAAAGAAGCTCCCCCTTAACTCATGCATAGCAATAAAAATAAATAAATATGCAATGAAAGCTCATGATACTAAACAAATGTATGCATCAAACATATTTTTCAAAACATAAAACTTTTCTCCCTTTTACTCAAAATCATTTTTCTCACATATTTCTGTTTATTGTTATGCATGAACACAATATATGTAAAAACACAAACATGTTCTTAAAAACAATGAAATGCCTTTTGATACCAATTAAACAACAAACTAATAAATAAAAAAAATAAAAAATGCATATAAAACATGCATATAAACTCAAATATTTCTCCTCTTTTTTGTCAATCATCAACAAAGGGGTCCAAGTAAAAACAAAACATTCTTCTCCCCCTTTTTGTTCGAAACAAAGAATCAATAAAGTGTTGATATCAAATAAATCAATATAAATTTTCATGGATACCAATTGAAAGAAATAGATCAATAGATACCAATGAAAATAAACAAAATCTTGATACCAATTGAGTAAACAAATAAGCATCTTGATACCAATTTTGAGAAAACAAATACAATCTTGATGCCAATTTAAAGTATAATTTTTTTTTAAACATATGATATCAAATTGAAATTATTATTTTCTATCATAAAGCAAGGGAGTGGAATATAAAACCAATGGTAAACCAAATACCAATTGAAAGATAAAATACGAGTTTTCTCCCCCTTTATGAAATACCAAATAAAACAATGTCTAAACTTGTATTAGAATACCAATTGAAAACTAATCAATTGAAACATGATGATCATTAAAACTCAAGTTTTGGGTTATGCTAAGCTTGAGAAAAAAATGATATCCTTAAGCACAAATAAAACATATAGAAGTGTATGAAAAAATGAGTACCAATCAAAATAGATGATACCAATTGAAGGCATACATACACAAAACAATATATGAGTATACAAAAATGTCAATATTGATACCAATTGAAAAAGTCCAATGATACCAATTGAAGCAACAATAAGATCAAATATATATCTCTTATAACCTACCACCCAGTCATGTTCAAGTTTAAAATGATTTTCACTATAAAGCATACATGAGCATGGTCTCCCATCCAACCGCCCTTAGAAGGTAGGGTTTTCAAAAAATAGGTTTGAAAATATAGTTTGTTTGAAAAACTCTACCAAAGTTAAGAACACGAACTAGTTATGAAAAAGTTGAAAACTAGTACGAAATCCTTCAAGCAAGGAATAAAAATAAAATTGTTTTTCATGAAACACATGTAAATCACATGGCACTAAAAACACTCAAAATCTATATATAGCACATATTGTACTCATGAAAATAAAGTCATGAGAAAACTAATAAGGTGAGTGTACAAGTATTGTGTGAGACATATCATCATGAAAATATACAATTTAAGCTCAATTTAAATTCCTTTAAACATGAAACATGAAAATCTAAAATTTTTCAATATAACAAATTTATATTTCAAGGCATATGTATGTTTTGTCAACACAAAAAGTATACCTACATATCCCTAAACACAGTTGAGTTCATATATAAAGATTTGCATGAAAAGCAAATGACTCAAGGGGTATACATGTATATCTTGAAGTTTGGCAAACTAGACATATACTTGAAATGAAACACAAGATCAAAAAACATATCCAAAATGGGGAATACAAGTTAGAATGCATGAATTATCAAAACTAGACTATAGTAGCAAATCTAATGAGTACAAATAGGCATCCAAGCACAAACATATATAAAGATTTATTTGTGGCTCACTATATGTACAAGTATAAATCCTAGTTTTAATGAAAACTAACATCTAAACAAGTAATCAAATCATGTAGCATAAAATGGGAGATAAATCGATATGATAAAATGTAAATACGATCATTACGCAAATTCACATGCTATTAGAACTATGATATACATAATAGCTAAACAAATGGTGAGAGCATAATATATGGGTCCAAATAAACATGGGTGATCTCAAAAGCTATACATGCATGTCAATGATCTAATAATCATGGTATTATCATAATAATCTATAAACATCAAAAACATGAAATATTAAAACAAGAATCATAAACATCCATATGATCATTATGTGTATGCATATGCATTAGATTTAGAGCATACATATTAGTTAAAAACAAGGTGAGAACACATAGATATAGATTCATTTTAAACAAGGGTGTCTCAAATAACTAAACATGTATATCACTAATCTAATAAACATGGCATAAGCATAATAATCAATAAAACAAGACATGCTAAAAATTGATGAACATGAAAAACATGTAAATATAAATGGGAGTTAGAGATTGATACCAAAACCGATGAAGGCACCTCTCTAGTTCTCCAAACCATGGTGGTCTTCCCACCAAACTCCCCTTGAAAGTGATGCATCCAATTGTTTTCTTTAAGCACGGAACGCATCCACTTCAAGGCACCGCCACTCTCACGTGATGCGAGAGCCCACACCTACATCAAGTACCATAGGGGTAGTCTTTGGTACCCATTTTCTTTTGGGTCCATAGGGGTTAGTACTTTTCCTAACCCAAACAAAATTACTTGCTAAATTTACATCATGTATACGATCATAGCAAAATCTAGCAAGGTGGCCCTTACGACCACAATGTGTACAAGTGTACACATGAGCATACACGGTGTGATGGTGGTGACCGTGAGAAGCATGTGTATGCCGTGGAGGGTGTTCATGCAAAGATGGAACTTGTTTCTTACGAACCAAGGATTCCAAGCGTGTATGATTCAAAGCATATTGGCTCAAAGTGGAGCCCAAACAATCAACACTTTTCTTCAAAACATTTATATCATTTTCAATACTAGAAGATAAAGTGGAGCATGCAATAGAAGTGCTAGGTGAATCTACACTAGCGTGGCAAACATGTGAAGACAATTTATTTTTCAAAGATTTATTTTTATTTAAAACTAAATCCAATTCTTTTGAAATAAAATCTATCTCATTTTTCAAAGAATTATTATCTTTTAAAATAACATCTAATTTTGAAGATAAAACTTCATTATTTTTCAAAATATCATCACAATCATTTTTACTTTTCAAAAATTCATTTTCCTTTAGGGCAAGATCTAGTTGAGATTTAAGTGAGTCACGTTCACTAGCAATCTCTTCCTTCTCTTGCAAAATCAATTCAAAATTTGAACACAACTCCTTAATTTCTTCTTTTAAGGCAAGATTATCCTTTTTCAAAAGTTTATGTTTTTCCAAAAAGTTTTCAAACTTAGTAGCAAGTTCCATATTTAAGGTTTGAGCTTCTAAACAACCAAAGCAATAGGAACTAGAGCTATCATCTAGTTGAGATTGCGATTGTACCTCAAGGGAGTCATTCCCTTGGACCATGATGCAATGCTCGTCGGACTTGTCTCTCCTAGATCTCCTCATCTTGTCAATAATCTTTGGTAGCTCCGGAGAAGTCAAGATACTCCAAACTGTAAAAGCCGAATCATAGTGAGCAAATACATGTAATAGATCTTTATCAAGAGATGCTCTAAGTGTCTTAAGGGCTAATGCATTGGCTTTTCTATGCTTGCAATCATTAGGGTTAGATTCTTTGGTAGTGGCTTGATAAACTTTATGTCCTAGGGTTTTTAAATGACAACTCATCTTGGCCTTCCAAATATCATGTCTCGAAATGTCAAACATAGGAGGGTTAGCCATGAGTGCAAACAAAATATGTGCAAAATGCAAATGCAAAAGAAGATTAGCAAACCAAGATCTCACTCCTAGGCGGTAAAACCTAAATATTAGGAGCGTAGGCTTTGATACCAACTGAAATCACCTAGAGGGGGTGAATAGGTGATAATGCTAATTTATTGAACTAAATGCAGAATTTAAAAACTAATTGCAATTACACTTAATGCAACCAATAAGTGATGCACACATAACCAAGCCAAGCATATAAATAAGAAAGATCAATATGAAATAATGCAAGGCACAATACAAATAGAGAGAGAGTAAGAGCCAATGGATCAAGCGCAAACAACAAGATTTGTTTCGAGGTTCGAGTACCCAGCTCTACGTCCCCGCCTTCACCCAGAAGGATTTCGAATCCACTAGCTTGTCCACAAAGGACTCCCACACAGGGAACCTCCACCGAGGATTTGGGGCAATACACTAACTAGGAGTACCCAACTCCTCTCTTTACAACCACAACCTCTCACTAGAGGCAAAGGACCAAGCCAACAAATAATCTCCTCACAACTTGACGGATAAGCACAAAGCTACACAAGGATCACCTCACAACTTGAGGGATACAACCCACTTGCACAACCTCCTCAACACAATGAGGAAAAGGCAAAAAATCAAGCAAAGATAGGGTTTACAACAGGGTGATCAAATATCACAAACAATCTCTTTTCCCACAAACACAAAGACCCTATAGATAGGATAGAATGAAGCTCAAGTGTGGAAAATAAAGTGTTTAAAACAAAGAAAAATCACTTGGGAAATCACCACAAAGATATAGAATGATAGAAGCAAACCAAATTCCCAAAGACTATTTTTCTTTAAAATATTAAAACACTTTAAAACAATAAGATTGATCTTTTTAGCACAAAGAAACTCTTTTTAAAACTTGTTTAAACACTAGAGAAAGCTCAAAAATTTCGTCCAAAAAATTCTTAGAGAAAACTGGCCATTAATGGGGTATTTAAAGCCCCTAGAAAAATATAGCCGTTGGCAGCTAAAACTGCCAGAATTGGCCTACTACCGGTCAACTGGTCGGTCGACCGGCCAACGGTCGATTTTTGACCGTTGGCAGCTACCGGTCGACCGCCCGGTCGACCGGCCCCAGAAACAGAGAGCAACACTCTCTGTCCGGTCGACCGCTCGGTCGACCGGGAGCAACCCGAGAGTGGGTTGCTCTCAGTCGGTCGACCGGTCGGTCGACTGGTCGACTGACACGGCTACGTGCACATCTTGTGCACGTCCGGTCGACCGCTACGGTCGACCAGCTCCTGGCTCGGTAGACCGTAACGGTCGACCGCCAGAGCCTGGCAGCCAAAAATCTGGGACAGAAAAACTTGGTAATTTTAATTCTAAAAATTCCCATAAATCTTCTAAAATCTACAAAAATAGTTTTCTCATTTTACATTGATATATAAACATGTGATAAAAATTACAACACAAAAATCAAACATTTTGAACTATTTTTGTGTCTTACAAATTTTATCAAAAATCAAAACTTGTATTTTTCCAAACTTGGATTTTTCAAAAGAAAATCCGATTTTTCCAAAACTCATTTAAATACAAAAACATGATACTTAAACACATTGAAGCATGTTGCATATGGATGGAAATCCAATATACAAGAAACATATACATATCCATGTTCTTGACTTTAATTCCAAATTATGTTTTGTTAAAAATACCAAAACATAAAACACATGAATAAGTAAGTCAAAACTAAGTTTGTCTAGGAAGTTAAGCATGCATGTATATAGAATGAATCTACTATACATAAAACCATTTAAACTTATTTTGATCTATCTATTTATGAAACCAAGATCGGTTAAACCAAAAACGGAAAGACCGAAAACCAATATTCAAAACATGAAATGTGTGTGTTGTGAACTTGAGCATATCATACTATTCTAATCTTTACACATGGATCTAAACAAACTAAAAACTATGGTAGCGAAGTCTTCTTGTAGAGCGCCGTCTCCAAGCCGACTCATCCAAACCTCCGTGATTCACCGAGCTTGACTCCAACGAGTGCTATGATCTTTGACGCTCGGGCTCTTGAATCATCATGTGAAAGCTTCCAAACTATCTTGTTAAAGCTAATCACCAACTAATATCTTGATTAATGATCTGAAACTAAATATTACAAGATTATTAGTACACATAACTACATGAGTTAATCATCATCAAAACTAGAGTGGAAGGCCTCTGGGCCAACAGAAACAACCATGCATCGCGTCATACCGCTCACGGCACAGTTAAGCGCACACGACGAAGTGAGCGTATGAACGCTATGCTAACACACATGGCGAAGGCTTGCTACAGTGTAACTATGCTCAAACGAAGCCAGCGATAAATCACTGAGCGCTAGGCTCGCCTACCAGGTGGAACATGAGAAACCTAGTGGGTTTATGTTCGAATACTGGAGTATAGCCCGAAAACTGAGCCCAAAGGCTGGAGTAGCACTCGATAACTGAGCCTGAAGGCTGAATGTTAAGCCCGAACGCTCAATAGTAAAATCTCCTGGAGGTTAGGCCTGAAGGGTGAGAGGAGTGAAGGTATCTGCACAAGCATTAGTATAAGCACATGTACATATACAAGTATTTCCTATACTATTAGCAACATCAGTTCACAGGAATACAAATACCGACTGCACCATTACAACAATTATACAAACACCCACACAATACACCAATGCCCACCAAATATACAAACACCCAAATACAAGAACATGAACTCGTCCAAATACAATAACAGTTCTCGCCATACAGAAAATAGTACTCATTCAAAAGCAAAACATGTACACGCAACACAGAAAATAATATTCGCAATAACAAAAAACAAGTACTCAACTAAAATAGCTTAGGTATGTGAAATCTTTGGCAAACGCCAGGGGCGTTAGCGCATAATGCACGAGGATAGAAAAAGTGAGGGAATGAGACAGAGAAATATAGAGAGAGATAGAGAGAAAAAGAAAGTGAATTTTAAGGAGAGAAGAGAGAGAGAAATGAGGGTAGCTAGGTGATCGGTCACTGATATTGCACATTCATTGACACATTCTCATACTTATTATATAATAAACTCTGCTTTTAATCCTAATTATTGTCTAATTTATATGCCGGCCCATTGCTAAAGGAAAGGAAAGAGAAACGAGCCCAAAAGTCCATCAAAATTCTGATTTAATTCAGAATTAATTCGAAATCAGAAAATTAGGACAAATCAGGGCAAATCAGATCAATTGAAAACCAGTTAGAACAAATCTTCCCAAATCAATTGGTTAAAGCCAGAGATCAAAGATCGTTTCGTCAAATCCAGGAGCTGAAACGGGAATTCCAGAACTAGATAAAGTCAAAACACAAAATAAGGAGCTGTACCCCTGTTAGGGGAGCGTTTGCTCCCCCTACCTTCATACGCCCCTCCCCGTTGGGTTTTTCCTATAAATACTTGGTTTTTCAGAGATCAGGGAGAACGACCATGTAGAGATAGATTTTAGGCCAGTTTTTCATTCTTTTTAATGTAAATTTTTATTTTTTTATGTAATTTTCAGTTTTATTTATGAAATTCAGAGGAGATCAGAGTTTCATAGGAGAACGAGAGTGAAGCTTGTACTGAGAGTGACATCGGTGTAAGTTGTTCTTCTTTTCTCTTATTGTACAAGATTGAATCTATAGTTACATTTGTAAGTATCTTTTTATTTTGTGTTCTTCTTCTTCTTTTCTACTTCTCTTATTTTAGTACCAATTGCTATCCAAGTGAGTCTTATAGCATCAATAGAGTCTTGCCTTTGCGAGTGGCACCGATAGCTCATGACGATGGATTTTTATTCTCATTCTATATTATTTCATACTTGTATCGTCTTGATGATGCAATGTCGAAGAGACGGAATCAACTCTTATGGGCTATGCGCTGATCGCCTCTACTTCAAGGTAACATCATTGCCACAGATTCAAGGTAAGTATTGGACCAAAGGAGGTAAGTAATTTTTAACTTTCTTTTCTTTTAATTTTAGTTTAAATCACCAACACCAACTCTTTTATCACTCTTTCTTTGTATATACCCATTTCTATTTTCTCCACCTTCTCAATCTACCATTTTCTTTTTAACTTAACTATAACTTATATTTTTTCTCTTTTCTTTTAAAGAACTAAAAGAAGATCTTTAACCATTCTTTGTAACCTAAAAAAGAACTTGCTAAAAAAGCTTCCATCGCTAGTCCTTCCTTGCGGATCACGACCCACATTACCACTTGTTATTGCGGTAGAATTGATTACTTACACTTCATATTATAAATTTCTGAAATTCTGTATTTTTGTGCAGGTAAAAGCTCAATCAAATTTTGGCGTCGTTGTCGGGGATCTGCGGTCGTTTGGTAGAGATAAGGGGAGCGTTTGCTCCCCTTATCTCCTCACTCCTCTCCCCTTTGGACATTTGCCTATAAAAGGCAGGTTTTGCACTGAAAAAGGGAGCGAAGAGTAGGATTAGAATTATTGTTCATTTTTAGGGTTTTAGGAGTATTGTTAGATAGTTTTAAGAAGCAGTATCTCATCTTTACTTTTCAGTTTAGACCAGCAAAGAGAGAAGAGTGGAACTGAGTGTGTAATTCATCCTTGAAGTGACAATCAAAGGAGATTCAACTTGCTTCTTTCAACTCGACTCAACAAATCAATCTCTTATTTGTTTTCTTTTTATCATGAGTAACTAAACTATCTTTTGGGCTCACTAATCAATCTCTTCTATCTCTTTTCTCTTGATTGATTTTTATGAAAGCAATTTTCTTGAATCATATTAATGCCTGAGTTAAACTTTGCTTTTGAAAGCACATGAGGATGTTTCTCTTTTAAACTTGGACATTCAAAGCACAAATATTTTTAATCATTTTTATTCCATACTTACTTCTTCGCGCTTGATGGTTTAATATTCTTTTTTTAATGTTGTGTTAGGAAAGACCTTAAGATTTAAACCAAAACCATCTTATTTGTTTTACTTGAATATTAAAAGAAACTAAAGGTTTTTGCTTATGATAAAAGTAATGCACCAAAGTGTTCTTGAGATAAGTAAGTAGTTGAGTAGAAGATTAGTGAGCCCGGATCCTCTTCATAACTTAAATCGCACCCAAATCACTCTCAAACCACTTTCTAAAAAATCATCTTCTCTAAAGCCTTTTCTAAGTTTTAATTTTTCTTTAAATCACTTTCCTTCTCTCCATTCTCTTTTTCAATATAATAGGAAAAAAAGAAAAACACCAACACCATTCTTTGTTATCTAACAATTCATCGAAAAGTTTCTATCGCATTCCTCCTCGTAGACACAATCCGTTAGCCCAAAGCTAGACGGTAATTCTCATTGCTTTTATTTACAATCAAATTTTGGCGCCGTTGCCGGGGAGGGACGGTAAGTTATTCTCTTTGTAGATTTACATTTTTGGTTAACTTTCTTCTTTGTTCTTGGCTTACAGGTTTAACAACAAGAAAATTTTTGCTACAGTGGACATATAAGTGGCCCTGGACTCTGCTCTAGAAAGCAGAGCCCAGAAACCCTCAGATTTGCTACATTC
The DNA here is from genome assembly GCA_038442645.1 of Agave tequilana. Taxonomy (NCBI): domain Eukaryota; kingdom Viridiplantae; phylum Streptophyta; class Magnoliopsida; order Asparagales; family Asparagaceae; genus Agave; species Agave tequilana. The sequence goes on from JAVJIF010012480.1 coordinate 26,056, forward strand.
CAGTGGCAATCAGAGTGAACTACTAGCCTGTATTTTTACAGGTTGGCTGAAATGCAAGCTAAAATTCTGTAGCTATTTATTTTCTTATTCATCTCACTGTTCTAACCTCAACAGTAAAATGATGTTTGTTAAATGCTACAAACGGTTTAGACTTTGCATTTAGACACGTGTCTAATTCTTTTACATTTTACATTACTGTTGAAGAGTGCTAGAGAAAAAGGTACATATGCATAGCATATAGTTTAGGAAACATTCTCGAGTGATATTTGCTTGTGAATGTTACTTTTCTATATCTTGCACACATTGCACTAAATTAATTTAAGGGCTTGTCATATAAATAAGATAAGGTGGGGAAGTCATTACCCTCCCTTATCCCACAAACAATCTCCTCACTCACTAACCCAGCCTAACTAAAACTGAGTAGACGTTGGCCCTAGGGACATCTCAGACTCATATAGGAAACTGACCTAAGGGGGAAGTTGATTTGAATTTGACTCTTGCCAAATCGGTGTCTAGAGTTGGGGATTGAGAGGCGAAACCCTGAAGGTTGGTGGTTTGGTATAATTAGGCCTGTTCCTTAGGCACGGATACCTCCCACCGATCTTGCCCCTACCTAACCGATTAACTTGTGGTCAGATTCGGCAATATACCCCCCGTGGACAGTCTAACCGGCTAGGAGTCATCTAGGTCTAAGATCTACCCTAACTTAGGTTAGATTTTCTTTTTATTTGTTTGCTTATTTGTTTGTTTTTCTTTTTTTGTGTTTGATATTTCTTGTGTGATATGGCTTATAACAACATTTTTTCCAATTTTAATGGTAATCCATGTTACACCCCGACCTCTTTTTCGGATATTACCAACCTGACATATCATAACTTTAACCAATCTAGTGTGCCGGATTGGTCTTATCCGAATCAATACAACCCATGCCCCCAATCTTATGATCATAATTTCCAAATTAATTCCAACTCTTCACAGAGTCAATGGGGATTCACCTCCACCGTGTCCAATTTTCAACCAACTTGTCCTCCTTATTCACTTTGTCCACAATTTTTACAATATTCATTCCCCGATTTTACTTCTTATACTCATTTTCTAGACCAACCCATTGAAGAAAAATTCAAGCCATGCAGGAGGCCGAACAAAAATTTCAGGCCTCCCCATTCCTCAATATTTTCAAGATTCATACTCAGTTCCACTAGTTCAAGATAGAAAACTATCAATCTTGGAAATGAGTATGCGTGAGTCCGAGCAACAATTACAAAATCTGATGGACTCACGATTTCACCACAAATTCTAAAACAAAACTTCATCTTTTCAAGTCCAATCGTACCAAAAAATGATGAACTAATCGACTTGAAAAGCTGCTTGAAGTCATGACTCAGGCTCAAATCACTCATAATCATGATATAAATATAATAGTCAAAACTTTTCATTCTCAACCTTTGACCATTCCTGATGTCGCTAACCATTCTATTGGAGCCAAAGAATCATGTTGTTTTAGAAAACAAGATTCCATTTTAGCACACCCATTTGAACTTGTCAAAACTCCAAATTTTGAAAACCACATTGATATTTTGGCAAGTTATCCCTTTCTTGAAATTGAACTTGAGAATGAATATGATCCTGAACCTCAACTTGGTAATTCAATTCTACTTTCTGATTCAATAATGACTCCGGTGTCTTCACTTTCAATCCTTCTCCAGAGTCCATATTGGATCCTGTGCTTATCCATCAGGAAATTGAATCACCAATCTTTTATGATCATCATATTGAACTTGATCAATTTCATACTTTTAAAAGTCCTATTGACAAATTGACAAGTTTTCATTTTTATGAAATTGAACTCAATGAGGAATGTGACCTTCAGACTCAAATTTGTGATCCAGTTCAAATTTCTGAATCAATATTGACTCCTATTTTACTACCTGATTTGATCAATATTTTAGAGTCAGTTTTGATTCCCATACCTGTCATTCTTGAACTTGAATCACTAATCTTAGAAAGTCACATTCCATTGTGGGAAAATGAATGTGGACTTGAGTTTCAACTTCTTGATTTGGACCCACTTCCTGAACCAATCTCGACTCCTGAACCTTTACTTGACTTAAGTCACTTTCCTGAGTCAGTATTAGTTCCTGTACTTCCTAAGTCCAAGTTGATCATTCCATCTTTTCACACTCTATTTTGGGACAAGAGTGTTGATAAAATTGACTCCGAAATTATTTGTGAAATTTAGAAATTAGATGGGGTAAAATTCTTAATAAAAATTATTCATATATACATCATTTTAGTGGATTATATTAGAGAGGTTTCTGGTGGGTTCCTCCAAACTCCACGCAAATTAGATTGGACCGCATTTCGTGGACCAATCAGACCACCACCGGAACCACCACTTTAAGGTAATATTTTCCTTCCCTTTCTTCTTTTTGATGCATCTATACATTAATTCATACATTGAGGACAATGTATGAGATAGGTGTGGGCGAGGATTCTAACATAACTTAGGTTTTCTTTTTATTATTAAAAAAAATAATAATAAATTTTTTTATTTTTTTATTTATTTTTAAAAACTTTTTGAAAAATAGAAACAATGTTTTGACATATTTTTTGTAAGAAATTAAGTCAATTTTATGGAATAGAGAATCATAATTAAGATTTCTTATACTTGGTCAAAATAAGATTATTTGTTTGATTTCTAAGGTTAGAAAGAAAATTTTTGAAAGTAATTAAGTTTTAATCTTTACCTCGATAATATATGCATGCTTTATACACTTACACACTTAGGGTTCAAAAACAAAGATTCTTATGCCTTATTTAAAAAAAAGAAAAAGAAGAAGAAAAAGAAACTCTGATTAAGCTGGGATATTTGTGCCTCATAAAGCATAAATATTCACGCCTAAAAGCGGTTCATATAATAAAATCCTTAGTTTTGTGGCCTTGTTTGCTCGAGTTCTTAAGTCCTTGGGGTGTTTTCTCACCCGTGCCCTAAGACCGTTGGTTTGGGAGTCACCGATTAAAGGCTCATTACATGGGCATATTAGAAAGCTTAATAGAACTAAGGAATAATATCACCAAAAATAAAATAAATAAATAATTAAATAAGGCATAAGAGTTAGAGTTAAAGAACCCTTAGTCAAAATTTCATGGTCATGAAGGTGCATATGACTTAGGGTAAAGTAATAGACTATATGAAAAGTACAATTTGACTCCTTACTTTGATTGATAACAAATTTTGGAATAGAGACTAAGTTTAGGAATGAAAAATTCAGTTTTCTTATAACTTATAGATTACTTAATTCTTACAATAATATTTCAAATTTTTTCTCTTTCAAAATGTGTTTTCAAAATGCTAATAATTTTCTCTTTCTTTATGAATTTTGTGGGCGCAATCCACTGAAAACTCTCACGAGACAAAACTCATCCTCTCTAGAAAACCTAGAGGTTTAACGGCTTGTTGCACATGCTCAGTGCAATCGTGTGACCTGCGAAAGTGGTCTAATAATCATTAGTTTAGTTTTGTTGTTTTGCTCGAGGATGAGCAAAAGATAGGTATGGGGGTGTGATCGGTCACTGATATTGCAGATTTATTGTCACATTCTCATACTTATTATATAATAAACTCTACTTTTAATCCTAATTATTGTCTAATTTATATGCAGGCCCATTGCTAAAGGAAAGGAAAGAGAAACAAGCCCAAAAGCCCATCAAAATTCTGATATAATTCAGAATTAATTCGAAATCAGAAAATCAGAGCAGATCAGGGCAAATCAGATTGGTTGAAAACCAGTTAGAACAAATTTTCCCAAATTAATTTGTTAAAACCAGAGATCAAAGGTCGTTTCGTCAAATTCAGGAGCTGAAACGGGAATTTCAAAACTAGATAATGTCAAAACACAAAACAAGAAGCTGTACCCCCCGGGTGTGGCCACCTGGCCACACCCAGGCCGCGAAAACGCGGCCAAAGCCGCATTTCTACAGCTGTTATGTTTCTGTTAGGGGAGCATTTGCTCCCCCTATCTTCGTACAACCCTCCCCGTTGGGTTTTGCCTATAAATACTGGGTTTTTCAGAGACAAGGGAGAGCGACCATGCAGAGATAGATTTTAGACCAGTTTTTCATTCTTTTTAGTACAGGTTTTTATTTTTCTTTTATGTAATTTTCAGTTTTATTTATGTAATTCAGAGGAGATCAGAGTTTCATAGGAGAACGAGAGTGAAGCTTGTACTGAGAGTGACACCGGTGTAAGTTGTTCTTCTTTTCTCTTATTGTTACAAGATTGAATCTATAGTTACATTTGTAAGTACTTCTTTATTTTTGTATTCTTCTTCTTCTTTTTTACTTCTCTTATTTTGGTACCAATCGCTATCCAAGTGAGTCCTATAGCAACGATAGAGCCTTGCCTTTGTGAGTGCCACCGATAGCTCATGACGATAGATTTTTAGTCTCATTCTATATCATTTTATACTTGTATCATCTTGACGATGTAATGTGGAAGAGACGAGAATCAACTCTTATGGGCTATGCGCTGATCGCCTCTACTTCAAGGTAACATCATTGCCACATATTCAAGGTAAGTATTGGGCCAAAGGAGGTAAGTAATTTTTAACTTTCTTTTTTTTAGTTTAGATCACCAACACCAACTCTTTTATCACTCTTTCTTTGTATATATCCATTTCTATTTTCTCCACCTTCTCAATCTACCACCATCTTATTAACTTAACAATAACTTATAATTTTTCTTTTTTCTTTTAAAGAACTAAAAGAAGATCTTTAACCATTCTTTGTAACCTAAAAAAGAACTTGCTAAAAAAGCTTCCACGCTAGTCCCTCCTTGTGGATCACGACCCGCATAGCCACTTGCTATTGTGGTAGAATTGAGTACTTGCACTACCTATTATAAAGTTATGAAATTCTATATTTTTGTACAGGTAAAACCTCAATCACTAGGGTTGATGTAAGTACACCTAGAGGGGTGAATAGGTGTACAAGCTAATCTAGGACAAATAATGCGGAATTAAAAACATAATTGCTAACACACTATGTGTAACTAAGAGTGAGCCCGAATTCTCCGTGAAGAGCTCTGGAACTGCTCCTCTAGATTCCTCTAGACTAAGAGTTGAGGTGCTATTAAAAACTATCTTGGTTGAACACAAGTGTGGCACACAAACAATATCTAGTATATGAATATGAACAATAAAAATAATGCAAGATATAAGAGAGATGAGAGTTGAGAGAAAACATCCAAACGCAAACACCAAGATATGTTTCGAGGTTCGAGCCGCTGCTCTACGTCCCCGCCTCCGCACAGAAGGATTTTTACTATTCCATACTGCACCTTCCACAAAGGGACCTCCACTGATGAATTACAACTCAACACCAGGAGTACACACCTCCTCATCTCTACACACACCCCTCTACACAAGAGCAAGAACAAAGCAAAGAATGAAATACACTTGGTGATCACAAAGATCACAAACACTCTCTTGGTGATCTTAAAGGATCACAAACAATTTTCTCACAAAACAAAGATCCTAAAGATAGGAATAGAATTGACAGTTCAAGTGTGAGAAAATAAAGTGTTCTGATCGGTCACATATATTGCATACATATTGTCACATTACCATGCTTATTATCTAAATAAATCATATTAATAAGTCCTATTTTTCTTTATAAAATGCAGGCCCATTACTAAAGGATAGGAAAGAGAAACGAGCCCAAAAGCCCATCAAATTCTGATTTAATTCAGAATAAATTCAAAATCAGGAAATCAGGACAGATCTTGGCATATCAGAGAGGTTAAAAACTGGTTGAAATGAATCTTTCCAAATCAAGTGGTTAAAGCCAACAAAAGATCGTTTCGTCAAATCTAGGAGCTGAAACAGTGAATCCAGCAAGACAAAAGGGAGCCCAAGTCCACGCCAACCGTGTCTCCCCCAGGATGTGGCCACTTGGCCACATCCTGGCCGGGAATCCGCGGCCAAAGCCGCGGATCCGCGGCTTGTTGGTGGAGATAAGGGGAGCGTTTGCTCCCCTTATCTCCTCACTCCTTTCCCTCTGAGGTTTTGCCTATAAAAGGCAGGGTTTTGTACAGAAAAAGTGACCGAAACTTAGTTTTAGTTTTTCTCTTTGTTTTTAAGGTTTAGGCTCTTTGTTACATAGTATAGAAGTTGTATCTTTGTTTTATAATTTGTAGTTCAGTGCAAATACCAGAGAGAGAGGAAATGAGCGATTGTAATCTGAAGACTGAAGTGACATCAATAAAAGGATCAAGCTTTCTCTTCTTCCACTCCAACTCATGGGTATGTCTTTCTTTATTTACATGTATTGTTTTTCATTTTCCATGAGTAGCTAATTTCATTTTCTGGGCTCACTATTGTTCCTCTCTCCGATCCCTCTTCTTTTTGAATGGTTTTGATGAAAAGACCCAATGAATCATTTGCACGCCTAAACTAAAGCCTTTCTTCTTTGAAAGTGTTCTTGAAGGCACATGAGGATGGGTTTGAATTTCTAAACTTCTATTTCTTTTAAAACTTCTCTTGAACTTGTTTTTATTTCATACTTAAAATACTTGATGATTTAACATTCAACTCAAGATGATTTTGTAAAGAAAAGAGTTAACTTTTTTAAACTATCTTATTTACTTTGCTTAAAACTTTCTAAATTCAAGCTTAAGTTTCTGCCTATGATCAAGTTGAGGCACTAAGAATTTCAAGAGAAGAACACATCGTTGAGTAGTGAGATAGTGAGCCCAGATCTTCTTCTTATATTAAAAAAACAACAAATCACTCTTCTAGCTTTATAAAAAAATCACCTTTTCCAAAGCCTTATCTAAATTTACAAATTTTCTTTTAATCATTTCCCTTCTCACCATTCTCTTTTTCAACTTAAAAGAAAGACACCAACTTCATTCTTTGCTACTTAACAAAAACACTGAAAAGCTTCCATCGCTAGTCCCTCCTTGTGGATCACGACCCGCTGAAAGGCATTCGACGATAAGCAAATGTCCCAAATGGACATGTGAACATAGTCTTTTCTTGGTCCTCAGGAGTAATAGGAATCTGATTATACCTCGAGTAACCATCCATACCTTATCATCCTCAAACTAGTGGGCAGGTTGAGGTTTCCAATAGACAAGTCAAGCTTATCTTGGAGAAGACTGTGAACCAAAACCAGAAAGATTGGTCCACCAAAATTGAAGACGCCCTATGGGCCTACAGGACCGCTTTCAAAACGATTTTAGGGATGTCTCCTTATAGGTTAGTCTTTGGGAAGGCTTGCCACCTACCCGTTGAGTTAGAGCACCAGGCCTTATGGCCAATCAAGCAGTTGAATTTCGACTTAACTAAGGCCGGTGACTTTCAAAAATTAAAAATTTTTGAATTAGAGTTGAGAAATGAGGGCTATAAAAATGCTAAGATCACTAAAGATAGAGTTAAGATTTTTCATGATAAACACATCATAAGAAAAACTTTTGTCCTTGGATAAAAAGTCTTACTCTATAATTCTAGGCTTCATCTTTTTCTAGGAAAATTAAAATCAAGATGGACTGGGCCATTCGTTGTAAAAACCGTGTTTTCACACGGTACTGTAGAGATCAGTGACACCAAGAATGGAAATGACTTTAACGTAAATGGTCAATGACTTAAATCTTTCTTGGAATCGGTGCCGGTAAATGAAACGGCTATGGGTCTTTTTGACCCAGTGTATCAGTAACTTTCCTCTTTTCTATTTTATTTCATGCATCTATACAATTTTTTTCATACATTGGGGACAATGCATGAGATAAGTGTGGGGGAGGGCTCTAACATGACTAATATAACTAAAAAAAAAGAAAAGAAGAAAATAAATATATATATATATAAAAACTTTTTGAAAGGTAAGAACAATATTTTGATATATTTTTTTCTAAGAAATTGAGTCAATTTTAAGGAATATGAAAATCATAATTAGGATTTATTATACTTAGTTAAAATAAGATAACTTGTTTGATTTTCCGGGTTAGGAAGAAAATTGATGAAAGTAATTTAGTCTTGATCTTTATCTTGAAGAAATATGCACATTTTATACACTTACACAATTAGGGTTCAAAGACAAAAATTCTTATGCTTTATAAAAAAATAATAATGTATATATGCAAATCTAATTATTGACTAGCTAGGTGCTTTGGCCTAAGCAAGCCTTGGTATTTATGCTAAAGATAATTAGATAAGTTTGAAAATATATATATATAAATCCTCTGATTAAGCTGGGTATTTGTGCCTCATGAAGCATAAGTATTCACGCCTAAAAGGGGTACATTTTATAAATAAAAACCCTTGGTTTCGTGGCCTTATCTGCTCGAGTGTTTAAGTCCTTAGGGGTGTTTTCTCACCTGGTGCCCTAAAACTGTCCGGTTTGGGTGTCACCAACTTAAGTCTCGTTACATGGGCAGATTAGATAGCCTAATGGGATTGAGGAATAAATACCACAAAAAATAAATATAAAAAGGCATAGGAATTAATATTAAAGAACCCTTAGTCAAACTTTACGGTCACAATGGTGCATATGACTCAGGGTAAAGTAATAGACAAGATGAGAAATACAATTTGACTCCTTATTTTGATTGATGACATGTTTTTGAATAGAGACTAAGTTTAGGAATGAAAAGTTTGATATTCCTATAACTTATAGATTACTTGAACTCTTACAAATATACTTCAAATATTTTCTCCTTTCAAAATGCTCTTTGAAAATACTAAACATTTTTTCTCTTTCTTTATGGATTTTGTGGGTGTAATCCACTGAAAACCCTCACGAGACAAAACTCGTCCTCTAGGGGTAATCAAGAGGTTTAACGGCTTGTTACACAAGCTTAGTGCAATCGCGTGACCTGCGAAAGTGGTCTAATAATTGATTAGAATTAGTTTTGATGTTTTGCTCGAGGGGGAGCGAAAGATAAGTGTGGGGGTGTGATCGGTCACATATATTGCATACATATTGTCACATTACCATGCTTATTATCTAAATAAATCATATTAATAAGTCCTATTTTTCTTTATAAAATGTAGGCCCATTGCTAAAGGATAGAAAAGAGAAATGAGCCCAAAAGCCCATCAAATTCTGATTTAATTCAGAATAAATTTGAAATCAGGAAATCAGGGCAGATCTTGACATATCAGAGGTTGAAAACCAGTTGAAATGAATCTTCCCAAATCAAGTGGTTAAAGCCAACAATCAAAGATCGTTGTGTCAAATCCATGAGCTGAAACAGTGAATCCAGCAAGACAAAAGGGAGCCCAAGTCCACGCCAGCCGTGTCTCCACCAGGATGTGTCCAAGCCGCAGTTCCGCGGCTTGTTGGTGGAGATTATTGACACTTAAAAAAGACAAGATTCTTACTGGCCTGAATAATGTCTAAACTTATTGACATTTACAAAAGACGAGTGACAGACAAGCTGACGACCAGTTTTCACCCATCTCCGAGGGACGAGGAAGCAACTTGGACTCCACTGATCCAGTCAAGCAGAAAGTGAGCCCGAATTGTCTCTGAACAGACCTCAGCAGGTCTAAGATGCTAGCACTTAGCATCACATGAGCCCAAAGGGATAGCCTCGCCTGAGAGGCTAAGATCATCCAACTTCGCCTTGAAGCCATTCAAAGCTCCGCCAGGAAGCTAACTTGTAGCTTCGCCTGAACTGCTGAAGCGCAACTCCGCAGAGAGAGTTAACTCCGCCTGAAGCCACACGCAACTGCGCAGAAAGGGTATGTGGTAGCTTCGCCACAGATGACATCTAGCTCTGCCGAAGAGCCTTCTTCTGACTTCTCCAGATACTGCCTCCTGCTCCGCTGTGAGTTCAAAGCGGGCAGCGCTGCTGCTGGTCTGCTATGGTAAACCTTTGACCAATCAAATCTCCAGATGAGATCAGATCTAATCAGGATCAAGATCAAATCTGGGATCAAATTCGGCAGTTGATTGCCATAATCTCTTGACTCTTCTAAAACGAGTAAGAGGATCAGGAGAGATCTTTCAATTATATGGAAAGAATCAAAACGGATCAGGAGGATCAACCGACCTGCCATTTCTAGCTTCGCAGAAGCTGATCCTAGCCTCGCAGCAAGGCTACTTTTCAAATTTAAACATATTTGATTCAACCTGTTTCCATATTTTCAAGGGACGATTATACCCTTGTCTCCTTATAAATAGCCCACCAGGGGCACAAGGAGAAAAGACCACGCACATGCGCAAGAGACCCCCGGCAAAGAGAGAGAGGACTCCATAAGCAGAGACTTCTTCATGACGCACCGCGCGCATAAGAATTCAGAGACTTTTAGAGAATTGCTTCTCTATTCAGGGTACTGATACCCTAATACCTTCTTCTCAAGGAATCTCTGGAACCAGGCAAGAAGGAATTCCTAAGCGAAGGCGGTTTTGAGAAGTAACAAGAGGGTTCTACCAACCTTCTGTTCTCTGATTCCCCGAACTAGGCGAGAAGGGAATCTCATCGCTCGCATCATCAAAGGGACAAAGTGGTCGCGTGCTGACCAGACTCCTATCGGCATACTTCTCCTGAATCTCTGAAGAGATCTACTTGTAATCTGTTAGAATACTTGTAATTTAGCTCCTCAACTTTTTATTGTAAGTTTTTCCCTTTGCAAATCAATGAAAAAAAAGATGGCGACTCCGCTAGGGACGATATTCTCCACTGCCGAGAATCAAGTGTCGCAATGTGACGAACAGACCTACGGGTCTAACTCTGAATTCAGAAAAGCCGGTGCAGCCAGAGCCTCTCTGGCTAAATCTTCAAGGAAAGTCTCTGCGGAGACAGATAAGGCTATCTGTGAGCCTACTGCGGTTCTCTGGCGCAACAAGGAAGCACGCCCGCAGTCCAAGTCCATCACTTTCGAGAACCTTGTCGTTCACTTCGACCAAGGAAAATTTGAAGAAGTCCTCTCTGGGGGTGGTCTAATGCTTCATGCACGGAAGCATAGGAAGGTCTCCACGGCTAAGGTTTCAGAACAGAAACCAGAAGCAGAATTCTGCCAACACCTTACAGCCTCGCGTGTGGCTAATCAGGTTCCTTGCGAACCTAAGTATCCTCTGCCAAGGCGGATGTGTGGAGGCCTAAACAGAAGTCTCTGGCCAAAGCCTCAGGCGTAGCTACGCCAAAACCGCGCCTCTCTCGCGATAAAAAAGGCAAGATGCCTGTCTGCTCCAATAATGCCATCAGCCGCTAAGTCACGACGGCAATCATACCGTCGCCCAATTCAAGATTGGCAACGCCTTGCGCCGGCCTCGTTCTCATGAGCGAAGCTACTGTAGCACAGCGCACGTGCAGAGTTCATGGCCGTGAAGCTAGAACCAAAGTATTATCTAAGGCTAATCTCCTTCGTAGTAAAGCACCACAGCGTGCTCCGCTCTCCAGTTCATCAACCACTAAGCTCGCGCCTGGTGGCGAAGCTAGAATTGAAGCACTATACAGTGTTAATCCCTTTTGCGGGGATAAAAGGAGCAGGACATTGTCCTATGTACGATCTGAAAGATCCTCTGCGCTCGATTGTTTAGGCCCAAATGGGTCTGATTTGCGAGGATTCTTGACAAATAAACGGAAGTCGGAATCTTTCCAAACTTCTTCCTCCTGTTATCAACAAGTGGGATGTCAGCTGGTGACACTCCACTCGGTCCATTGTCGGCTGGGACCAATCCCCGCCACTCCTCCAGGCTGACGATCAGTTTTTGATCGACTATCGGTACAGGCCCCGGTGAAACATCATAAAAGAAGCATCTCGCAAGATCTACCCTCTACATCCGTCAACATGACCGGAAGAGGACGAGAGCTACGCAGGGGAAGACAAGCATCTGACGACACCCCCAACAGCTCCCCAGATCCAGATTACAGCCCAGGCTTAGGCGAAGTCTTGGTGCATGAAGAAGGTGTTTTTCGAAACACCAGATCTAGGGTTGCGATACCCTACACTTATGAACAACCATCCTCCTCAGTGGCAGTGGCCTCGCCGCAACAAAAGAGAGGATCAGTCTAGTGGTCTGATTAAGAAAATGAAGACAGTGGGTATGCCTCTTCGGCGACAGTTAGTTCAGTATGAACAGACAGAGCATCAGTCAATATGGCTAATAATGCTAACGACGACCTCCGTCGGCGTTTGGAAGCTCAGGAACAAACTTTCAAAACCCAGCAAGAAGCTCTAGACAACATTCAACTGATGCTTGCTCAACTCCTTGGTAATCGGAATGACAATGATGCCTGAAGCAATCACGACGAGGAGGAACATCTTATCAATGAACACCCAAAGACGGAGAAGTCCAAGGAGGGTTCTTCTTTAGACGCTGAAGTCCTTAAGGGCCTCCAAGCTCAAATTGCATCCCTAGCTCAGAGGGATGAATTAAAGAAAGTAGGGGCAGTCTGTTCTTACCCACTGGAGTGGGATTCAGTGCCATACCCACTGAAGTTCAAACCACCAACGTTGCATACGTATGATGGTAAGAGCTCACTAAATCAGCACATCTACTATTTCCGATCTCAGACCAGTAATGTTATAGGCAATGACGCCATCATGGCTAGACTGTTCATCGGCACCTTAAAGGGGGTGACATTTGACTAGTTCCGAAGTCTCCCTCCGGGCTCTGTCAATTCCTGGATCGACCTGGAAACCCGATTCCTCTCTCGTTTCTATGAGGACGATACCGAGGTAACCATGGACAAGCTCCTCTCCACCATGCAGAAGAAAGGCGAATCCGTCCGTGACTACATTGAGCGGTTCAGAAACTTATCCTTGATATGCCCAGCAGGGATGCCATTACCCATGCTCTTACAGACGTGTAGGCACAATTTCTTGGACAAGGTAGAAGTTCGCATGGGGGTTGTCAAAGCCCACACCTGAAAAGAATTGGTCGAACAAGCTGAGATAGCCGAAAAGTCGGCTAAAAAGTTCGAACCATCTACCCCTAAAGGCAAATGGGGTATGAGCAATAAAGGACGTAGCGACGTACCGTAGTCTTCTCAAGCCAAAGAGAAAGAGACTATGTCCGTAGAATTGTCTGGGGACGCGCAGTCGAAGGCCAAGAAGAGCGGCTTTAATAATCAGGAGTCTAAGTTCCCTCCAAAATAGTACTCCTTCAGAGACGATCAGGTGGTCACGATATTCCATTTGCTCTACAAAGGGAATAAAATGAAGCCGCCAGATGCTCGACGTCCCAATGAAATAGGACGCACGAAAGATCCCAAATATTGTCTCTACCGCAGGATGGTTCATCATCCTATCGACAAGTGCTATATCCTCAAGGACAGAATTCAAACCTTGATTGACGTTGGAGTCCTGACATTAAAGTCAGAGCAGAAGAAAGTCACTGCCAATATGGTGACCCTCGAGTTCGGCAAAACCCCAAAGGTCACAGTTCCTGACGGGACTTATCCAGTCCCTGCACCACGGCTGGAAGTCAAACATCCTACAGCTGAAACTCAGGATAATAAGTGTCTTGTTCCCTTAACATTGGAGACAGGGGAAGTCATGTGGATACACCCAGACCTTGTCCAAGACGAACAATGGGATTCAAAGAGGCCCAAGTCAAAGGGCAAATCATGCAATGTCATCTCTGTCTTGCCAGACGATGAAAAACTTACGTCAGCTTCCCTCAGTAATTCAGAAGGAGAAAAGCATGCTTGCACAACGCACGCCGATGTACCTCAACCAACCGACACTCGATCTGAAAAATCATACTTGAGGCAGTATGAGAAGTCTACTGACGAGATACAACAGCAAACAACGTCAGTACAAATGCCAGCATCCGCTCCAGTTCCAACCAAGGGAAAGTAAAAGCCTAAGGAAGTCCGGTTCGACCATTGTTAAAGAAGCCTTCAGGCCCAGGGTTTGACACACCCTTTCGTTTTGACATATTGGCCCATTTGGCCAATATTCCAGCTCGTATTACAGTACACGAGCTCCTTCGTCTCTCAAAAGAGACAAGAGAAGCACTCAGGGATGCGCTGGCGAATTCAGAATCATTCCTGACATGCATGCCAGAGGTCCCTAACGATGACGCTCAGTCTTCGTGCCCTGAATGCCATTATGTACAATCAAAGGTGCCCACTATTACCTTCACAGCGGAAGATATGCTTCTCAAAGATAACAAGCAAGATCGACCTCTGTACTACACCGGATATATCGGTTCAACGTGCATTGAAAGAGTACAAGTCGATCTGGGGTCTGCACTCAGCATCATCCCCAAAGGCTTCTTTACTTCCTCAGCATACCACCATATAGGTTGTCCGCAACCACCACTACAATATACGGTTTCAATGCCGGGAGTAGTCATCCACTTGGGAAAATTTGACTCCGTTGCCGAATCGGGAGCTTGAAGTTAGAAGTGACATGCTATATCATTGACGCCGACACATCATATAACCTACTGCTAGGACGGCCATGGATCCACGCTAACTGGATCGTTCCCTCCACTCTGCACCAGTGCTTCAAATATGTTGAAGATGACACGACAGTACGAACTGTCTTTGCTGAAAAGCAACCATTCAAAGGGGTAGAAAATTACTTCACTGACGCTCTCCTGTATCAAGAGACTGGTAAAACATCCAAAGAAGCATTGCCAGATGATGATGAAAGTGGCAATGAGGCGGATTCAGAATCCGAAGTAGGCATGCCAGCCATTTTGATTGGTGAACCCATTATAGCATGTCTTAATAATCCCCAATGTAATACTTCTTCTGAAGATGAAGGTGAACGGGCAATTAATGATAATATTTCTTTCGATTATCCTGCGAGTGTTGGGTTGTTTGAATCCATTACGGATAGCCCTCTGCACATGCCTTTACACAAACCAAGTGCGTCCAGTACACCCGTGGAAGCTATAGAAGAGGCCATGCTAGTGATCCCTCTATCCAAAGAAGGTCAGTTACCGATAATTTTCGGTAGAACCCAACCACGGGGACCCATAACCACAGATTCAAGTTCAAACTCAGACACTCCACAATTCTTCCATTACGCGCGACCAGCGCGCCATATTATAAAAAAAAATGGGATATGACCTAAAGCATGGAGAAGGCCTGAATTTTGGAAAAGGAAGGCGTAGTTTGCGACATAACTTTGTGCCAAAAGGGAAGCCTGCAAATTACTATGATAGTACACGCAGGGGTTTGGGATACGTTACACCTACATCATCAGCAACGGTTCAATTCACAGACGAGGAACCAATTCCATCACATTCAGCCTCATCCTCCGAGTGGGACTCAGATGTCAGTGTGAGAATGATGTTCGAAAACCTCACCGTTAATATGACTTCAAGCAGTCAATTGGAGCCTGCAGAAGCTATTGATGAGGAACCATGGGCCCAGCAATTAGAACTCCAATGGGAAAAGCGATTCGAACTGCGCGTACCACCTACTGAAGATAAGGTGATGCAGGTCAACTTGGGCAGTCAAGATCACCCCAAGCCCATCTTTATAAGTGAAAGCCTATCACTTACAGAAAAGGAAGAATTGATAATACTCATGAAGGAGTATATAGATGTCTTCGCATGGAGTTACGAAGACATGCCCGGACTTGATCCGTAAGTAGCCATGCACCATCTGAACATCAAACCTGACGCCAAGCCAGTCAAGCAGCAACAACGTCGATTTCATCCGAATATTATGGAGGCTATTGAAGCCGAAGTTCATAAGCTCATTGCATGTGGTTTCATACGGGAGGAACAACATCCAGATTGGGTTGCTAACATCGTCCCCGTCCTCAAGAAGAATGAGAAGATACGGATCTGCATCGATTACCGTGATCTCAATACGGCTTGTCCTAAAGACAAATTCCCACTGCCCATCACCGACGTCATGATTGACAGCACATGTGGATTCGAAAGAATGTCTTTCATGGACGACTTTTCAGGGTACAACCAGATTAAGATGTACCCGAAGACGAAAAGCATACTTCATTCCGAACACCCTTAGGGGTATACTGCTACACCGTGATGCCCTTCGGGCTAAAGAACGCCTGAGCAACCTATCAGCGGGCAATGAGTACAATCTTCCGCGATCATCTCTGAAAAACGATAGAATGCTATGTCGATGACATTGCTGTCAAAAACTGCAGCAATGAGACTTCTTCATGACGCACCGCGCGCACAAGAATTCAGATACTTTTAGAGAATTGCTTCTCTATTCAGGGTGCTGATACCCTAATACCTTCTTCTCAAGGAATTTCCGGAACCAGGCGAGAAAGAATTCCTAAGCGAAGGCGGTTTTGAGAAGTAATAAGAGGTTTCTACCAACCTTCTATTCTCTGATTCCCGAACCAGGCGAGAAGGGAATCTCATCGCTCGCATCGTCAAAGGGACAAAGTGGTCGCGCGCTGACCAGACTATTATCGGGACACTTCTCTAGAATCTCTGAGGAGATCTACTTGTAATCTGTTAGAATACTTGTAATTTAGCTCCTCAACTTTTTATTGTAAGTTTTCCCCTTTGCAAATCAATGGAAAACAGAGATAAGGGGAGCGTTTGCTCCCCTTATCTCCTCACTCCTTTCCCTCTGGGGTTTTGCCTATAAAAGGCAGGGTTTTGTACAGAAAAAGCGACCGGAACTTAGTTTTAGTTTTTCTCTTTGTTTTTAAGATTTAGGCTCTTTGTAAGATAGTATAGAAGTTGTATCTTTGTTTTATAATTTGTAGTTCAGTGCAAATACCAGTGAGAGAGAGAGGAATT
Source organism: Agave tequilana (assembly GCA_038442645.1). NCBI lineage: Eukaryota > Viridiplantae > Streptophyta > Magnoliopsida > Asparagales > Asparagaceae > Agave > Agave tequilana. Next base: position 42,754 of record JAVJIF010012480.1, read on the forward strand.
GAGTGATTGTAATCTGAAGATTGAAGTGACATCAATAAAAGGATCAAGCTTTCTCTTCTTCCACTCCAATTCACGGGTATGTCTTGCTTTATTTACATGTATTGTTTTTCATCTTTCATGAGTAGCTAATTTCATTTTCTAGGCTCACTATTGTTCCTCTATCCGATCCCTCTTCTTTTTTAATGGTTTGATGAAAAGACTCAATGAATCATTTGCATGCCTAAACTAAAGCCTTTCTTCTTTGAAAGTGTTCTTGAAGGCACATGAGGATGGGTTTGGATTTCTAAGCTTCTATTTCTTTTAAAACTTCTCTTGAACTTGTTTTTATTTCATACTTGAAATACTTGACGATTTAACATTCAACTCAAGGTGATTTTGTAAAGAAAAGAGTTAACTTTTTCAAACTATCTTATTTGCTTTGCTTAAAACTTTCTAAATTCAAGCTCAAGTTTTTGCCTATAATCAAGTTGAGGCACTGTGAATTTCAAGAGAAGAACACATCGTTGAGTAGTGAGATAGTGAGCCGAGATCTTCTTCTTATATTAAAAAATCAACAAATCACTCTTCAAGCTTTATAAAAAAAATCACCTTTTCCAAAGCCTTCTCTAAATTTGCAATTTTTCTTTTAATCATTTCCATTCTCTCCATTCTCTTTTTCAACTTAAAAGAAAGACACCAACTTTATTCTTTGCTACTTAACAAAAACACCGAAAAGCTTCCATCGCTAGTCCCTCCTTGTGGATCACGACCCGAAAGGCATTCAACGATAAGCAAATGTCCCAAATGAACATGTGAACGTAGTCTTTTTTTGGTCCTCTGGAGCAATAGGAATCTGATTATACCCCGAGTAACCGTCCACACCTTATCATCCTCAAACAAGTGGGCAAGTTGAGGTTTTCAATGGACAAGTCAAGCTTATCTTGGAGAAGAATGTGAACCAAAACCGGAAAGATTGGTCCACCAAACTTGTAGACGCCCTATGGGCCTACAGGACCGCTTTCAAGAAATTCTAGCGATGTCTCCTTATAGGTTAGTCTTTAGGAAGGCTTGCCACCTACCCGTTGAGTTAGAGCACCGAGCCTTATGGGAAATCAAACAGTTGAATTTCGACTTAACTAAGGCTGGTGACCTTCAGAAATTACAAATTTCCGAATTAGAGGAGTTGAGAAATGAGGCCTATGAAAATGCTAAGATCACTAAAGATAGAGTTAAGATTTTTCATGATAAACACATCATAAGAAAAACTTTTGTCCCTGGACAAAAAGTCTTACTCTATAATTCTATGCTTCATCTTTTTTCAGGAAAATTAAAATCAAGATGGACTGGGTCATTCGTTGTAAAAATCGCGTTTCCACATGGTGCTGTAGAGATCAGTGACACCAAGATTGGAAATGACTTTAAGGTAAATGGTCAACGCCTTAAACCTTTCTTGGAATCGGTGCCGGTAAATGAAACGGCTATGGGTCTTTTTGACCCAGTGTATCGGTAACTTGCCTCTTTTCCATTTTATTTCATGCATCTATACATTTCTTTCATACATTGGGGATAATGCATGAATTAAGTGTGGGGGAGGGCTCTAACATGACTAATATAACTAAAAAAAGAAAAGAAGAAAACATATATATATATATATAAAAACTTTTGAAAGGTAAGAACAATATTTTGATATATTTTTTTAAAGAAATTGAGTCAATTTTAAGGAATAGGAAAATCATAATTAGGATTTCTTATACTTGGTCAAAATAAGATCACTTATTTGATTTTCAGGGTTAGGAAGAAAATTGATGAAAGTAATTTAGTCTTGATCTTTACCTTGAAGAAATATGCACATTTTATACACTTACACACTTAGGGTTTAAAGACAAAAATTCATATGCTTTATAAAAAATAATAATAATAATGTTTATATGCAAATCTAATTATTAATTAGCGAGGTGCTTTGGCCTAAGCAAGCCTTGGTTTTTATGCAAAAGATAATTAGATAAGTTTGAAAATATATATATATATATAAATCCTCTGATTAAGCTGGGTATTTGTGCCTCATGAAGCATAAATATTCACGCCTAAAAGAGGTACATTTTATAAATAAAAACACTTGGTTTCGTGGCCTTGTCTGCTCGAGTGTTTAAGTCCTTAGGGGTGTTTTCTCACCTGGTGCCCTAAAACTGTCCGGTTTGGGTGTCACCGACTTAAGGCTCGTTACATGGGCAGATTAGAAAGCCTAATGAGATTGAGGAATAAATACCACCAAAAATAAATATAAATAAGGCATAGGAATTAATGTTAAAGAACCCTTAGTCAAACTTCATGGTCACGATGGTGCATATGACTCAGGGTAAACTAATAGACTAGATGAGAAAAATAATTTGACTCCTTATTTTGATTGATGACATGTTTTTGAATAGAGACTAAGTTTAAGAATGAAAAGTTTAATATTCCTATAACTTAAAGATTACTTGAACTCTTACAAATATACTTCAAATATTTTCTCCTTTCAAAATGCTCTTCGAAAATACTAAACATTTTTTCTCTTTCTCTATGGATTTTGTGGGTGCAATCCACTAAAAACCCTCACGAGACAAAAACTCGTCCTCTAGGGGTAACCTAGAGGTTTAACGGCTTGTTGCACAAGCTCAGTGCAATCGCGTGACCTGCGAAAGTAGTCTAATAATTGATTGGAATTAGTTTTGATGTTTTGCTCGAGGGCGAGCAAAAGATAAGTATGGGAGTATGATCGGTCACATATATTGCATAAATATTGTCACATTACTATGCTTATTATCTAAATAAATCATATTAATAAGTCCTATTTTTCTTTATAAAATGCAGGCCCATCGCTAAAGGATAGGAAAAGAAAGGAGCCAAAAGCCCATCAAATTCTGATTTAATTCAGAATAAATTTGAAATCAGGAAATCAGGACAGATCTTGACATATCAGAGAGGTTAAAACCGGTTGAAATGAATCTTCCCAAATCAAGTGGTTAAAGCTAACAATCAAAGATCGTTTCGTCAAATCCAGGAGCTGAAACAGTGAATCTAGCAAGACAAAAGGGAGCCCAAGTCCACGCCAACCGTGTCTCCACCAGGATGTGTCCAGGCCACGGATCCGCGGCTTGTTGGTGGAGATAAGGGGAGTGTTTGCTCCCCTTATCTCCTCACTCCTTTCCCTCTGGGGTTTTGCCTATAAAAGGCAGGGTTTTGTACAAAAAAAGCGACCGGAACTTAGTTTTAGTTTTTCTCTTTTTTTTAAGGTTTAGGCTCTTTGTTAGATAGTATAGAAGTTGTATCTTTGTTTTATAATTTGTAGTTCAGTGCAAATACCAGTGAGAGAGGAATTGAGTGATTGTAATCTGAAGATTTAAGTGACATTAATAAAAGGATCAAACTTTCTCTTCTTCCACTCCAATTCACGTGTATGTCTCGCTTTATTTACATGTATTATTTTTCATCTTTCATGAGTAGCTAATTTCATTTTCTGGGCTCACTATTGTTCCTCTCTCCGATCCCTCTTCTTTTTGAATGGTTTTGATGAAAAGACCCAATAAATCATTTGCATGCCTAAACTAAAGCCTTTCTTCTTTGAAATGTTCTTGAAGGCACATGAGGATGGGTTTGGATTTTTAAACTTCTATTTCTTTTAAAACTTCTCTTGAACTTGTTTTTATTTCATACTTGAAATACTTGATGACTTTACATTCAACTCAAGATGATTTTGTAAAGAAAAGAGTTAACTTTTTCAAACTATCTTATTTGCTTTACTTAAAACTTTTTAAATTCAAGCTCAAGTTTTGCCTATGATCAAGTTGAGGTACTAAGAATTTCAAGAGAAGAACACATCGTTGAGTAGTGAGATAGTGAGCCCAGATCTTCTTCTTATATTAAAAAAAACTACAAATCACACTTCAAGCTTTATAAAAAAATCACTTTTTTCAAAGCCTTCTCTAAATTTGTAATTTTTCTTTTAATCATTTCTCTTCTCTCCATTCTCTTTTTCAACTTAAAAGAAAGACACCAACTTCATTCTTTGCTACTTAATAAAAACACTAAAAAGCTTCCGTCGCTAGTCCCTTCTTATGAATCACGACCCGCATAGCTACTTGCTATAGCGGTAGAATTGAGCACCTTGCACTATTATTATAAAAGTTCTGAAATTCTATATTTTTGTGCAGGTTAAACCTCAATCATGTTCTGGAAAAGAAATAACAAAGAAAAACTCTTGGGAAAAACTTCTTGATAGATAAAGAAATGAAGAACAAAATTAGAATTCCCAAGTATTGGTTGTCTTTGATTTTCCAAAAACTTTGATCCGAATAAAAGATAAGAGATTTGTAGCACAATAACTTCTTTTAAAACTTCCTGAAAACACTTAAGAAGATAAAAAAAATTTGCTCTTGAAAATCTTGGTTGAAACAGCCTCAAAGGACCCATATTTATAGGGCCTGGAATATAGCCGTTGGGGTCCAGAATAGGTCAGAAATGACCTGTCGGTCGACCGCCCGGTCAACAGCCAATGGTCGAATTTGACTGTTGGGGTTATCGGTCGACCGGTCGGTCGACCGTGGCTAGAACCAGAGAGTCGGAGCTAATTCCAGAGAGCAGACTCTCTGAAACTGTCGACGCTAAAGCTTGTCCAGTTCTGTGCACATCGGTCGATCGGCCGGTCGACCGAGCCAAGTTTCAGTCGACCGGTCGGTCGACCGTTAGCAGCCCAAAAACCAAGGTTATAGGTTGAAATATTTGGTCTTTTAAATACCTATAAAATCCCGTTAAACTTATAAATTCCATAAAAATAAGTTCTTATAAATATTTGAAGTACAAATATGTGTGACTAAAAATAAACATACATTACAAACGATTTGAACTATTTTTGAGGCATGAAAATTAAACTTTAAACCAAAAATCGTATTTTTCAAAAACCAAACTTTGAAATGGAAAACTGATTTTTCTCAAACTTGTATAAATACAAAAACATGATATTTAAACACTTTGAAGTATAGTGTGTATAGATAGAATCTAATATATATATAAAAAATATATCAATATTTTTGACATTAAATTCAAAACTAAGTTTTGATAAAATAAAAATTAAAACCATGAACTAGAATCATCAAAATAAGTTTTTAGTCAATATGAGACATAGATGTATATGGATGAAATCCAATATACATTAAACCATGTAAAACTTCTTTCTATTCTATCTATTCATGAAAACGATAAATGTATTCTTGAAAATCCAAAAACTGTTAAACCGAAAACCAAAACTATTAAACTTGTGTGTGTACTTGAGCATATCAACACGAGTCTATCCTTGCATAAGATCTAAAACAATAAATTAAACAAACCTAAATCGAAGTCTTCTTGTCAATCTCTATCTCCAAGCTGACTCGATCCAAACCCGATCAATAGAGCTTGACTTCATCTGAGTACTAGATGCTATCTTGACGCTCCATATCTTGAATTAACCCGTATTAGCTCCAAAACTTGTCTTTGAATCCTTTGTTGAAGCTAAACACCTACTAACATCTTGATCAATATCTAAAACTTATTAAACACAAGATCATTAGCAAACTAATCTTCAAAAGTTAATCATTATCAAAATAAGGTGAAGGGCCTCAGGCCAACAATCTCCCACTTTTTGATGATGACAAAATTTATGAGGTTATATATGCATAGATAAAGAATAAGCTTCATAGAAGCTCCCCCTTAACTTATGCATACGAATAAAACGATAAAGATATGCAATGTATAATATCAAGATACTATAAAAACATATATATAGAGAGAGAGGTTATTGTACCTCAGCCGACGGCTGAGAGAGTTTCTCAGCCGGCGGTGACGTGGCTGAATATATGCTACATATCAGTCGCAAAGTGTAGGCGCCAAAAAAATCAAAAAAATCCCACCTAAAGAATCGTGAATCAAATTGACAAAAATACCCCTTTTTACTTCTAAACTAGCATAAACTCATCCACAAACAAAATTTACCTAAAGAATTTTCAGTTGAATATATCTACAGTTATAAAATTCCTAATTCTACTACATCGAAAATATAATAGAAAAAAATTTGGAACAAGATAATGTGAAATAAACAGCATCATTGAAAAGTAAAAAACATGTTTGAAACGTAAAAAAACTATTTTTTTATTTAATTTTTTATATTATTTTATTTCGTGTTATTTTCAACTCATATATGTTTAATAAAAGAAACTGAAATGAATAGAAAAATGAAATTTAATGTGGGCCAACCGTATATTGATTTTTCTATTACAAATGCACAATGTAAAAAAATAATGAAATATAATGGTTAATTATTTCGCATTCCTTAAACACAAAAAATTCATAAACAGACGAAACATGATATCGTTCAGCACTCCGACGACAGACGCTGTCTTTTTTCATATGCCTTATGTAACAGAATTCTGACCATTTTACAAAGTATGCGATCATAGTCACAGTCATAGTATAATAAAACTTTCGAACATTGCGACCATGGTCGCAGACATACTATAATATAACTTTCAATTTTATATGACGACTGCGGCACTAGTCGAGTCATAATATAACAAAACTTTCTATCACTACTTCCGTGGGCGCAGACTTAATATAATATAACTTACCATGGTCGCAGACATACTATAATATAACTTTCAATTTTATATGACGACTGCGACACTAGTCACAGTCATAGTATAACAAAACTTTCTATCACTGCTTCTATGGGCGCAGACTTAATATAATATAACTTTCAATTTTATATCACGTCTGCGACTCTAGTCGCATTCCTTATTCGCATAAAAATAACATACGAAACATGCTATCGTTCAGCACTGCGACCTCGTTCAGAACAGCGACTAAAGTCGCAATCTTTTTTTCGCTTGCCTTATGTAACAGATTTTTGATAATTTTACAAAGTAGATTAGCCATGCGACCCTGAGATCAGTTGGCGTATATCACATCTTATAAAATACTATATTAATTACACTGAATTAAATGAAGTAATTAATATTCTATCTATCATGATACAACAACAGTCTAGGAAAAAGAGATGCACTAATATTAATCTCGATAAAGGAAAGATGTGCACCATACGTAATCTAAAGATATAGGAAAAATATTCTTTAAAAAGTTAATTTGTACTTCAAGCAGTAAACCTCTGGAAAAAAGGAACTCTTCGGCTTCTCCTGCCATAACTCTTCAATTAAATATTTAATTTTTTTACCACTTCTTCCAATACTCAACCGTCACCTATAACAATTATTATTACTATTCATGTTCTCATATCTAAAAACTATATTTTTGCTCTTCCTTTTCAATGTGATTTCAAAAACTTCCAGAAAACAAATCATTCTTGAATCATGTCTTCCCCATCTTCTTCCTCTGAACGCTCAGATTTCAACTTCAATCATTCCCCCACCGGTCCTCTTTCTTTATGGTAATCTAGTGAATCTGATACCAGTCTGAACTTCACTCCTTTTGACTATCTCACTACATCAAATAATATTTTAACTGATCCTCTTCTTCATGAGGATGATGAAGTTTTCATGGGGCTTAGTGAGGAGGAAATTATTCCTCTGCCACTTGACAGAGACATGCTTGATGAAAGCATGTCCTCTGATACTGGAGGCTCGCTTTCTCGACACGAAACGGACGAAGAGCTTGATAGAGACGATCCGTTCTGAGAGTTTATCGATGAACAAAAAACCGTCAAAAAGAGGAAGATGATGAGGAAATAAGTAATGAACAGGAAGACGAGGAGAATGAAGATGACGAATCTGCTTATGATGGTGATAATGACGAGGATTAGTATTTCCTCATCTTCTGATATTCAACGTTATTTTATCTTCTTTTAAGAACTTTTAATGATCTTTTTTTGTAAGGTGTCTTTCTGATCATATTATGTTATAAATAAAATTTACTTCTATCTATAAAATAATCTTTCATATTTTTAAAGTACATATAAAGTATACCGTATAGTTATTATTTCTGCATCTTATCTGCGATAATGGTCGCAGTACTCATATAATAATTACAATGAAACTGCGACCACGGTCGCTGTCCAGTCATAAACAGTTTGATTGTTTTGTATTTAATAAAGTTAAAAATAGCTACCATGGTCGCAGTCCAAAATTAAACTATATAAACAGATAATACTGCGAAAATGATCGCAGTCCTCTCAAATCAGTATATTTTAATGTATATTTCACTGTATATCACAAATTACAAAACTGCGACTGCTGTCATTAAACACTGCGACCATAATCGCAGTCCTACTTCGCATGCAATAAGTAAAAAAATTCGTAGTTTATAGGCGGCTGAGACAACAGTTACAGTGAAGAGAAAGTGTATAAAATCATGCGTAAACTACGACTATAGTATCAGTCCTTAGTCACCGTTATTACATTTAACTTAGGAGAAAAATTCATCCACAAAAAATACTGTCATGAGTACTGCGACCATAGTCGCAGTCCTTGATCGCATGCTATATGTAAAAAAAATTTTAATAGTTTATAGGTGTCTGAGACAACAGTCACAGTGAAGAATAAATATATAAAAATAATACGTAAACTGCGATTATAGTATCAGTTCTTAGTCACCGTTATTACATTTAACTAAGCAAAAAAAAAACGTCCAAGACTTGCTCTCGTTAAGCACTGCGATCATAGTCGCAGTCCTTGTCCGCATTCAATATGTAAAAAAAATAATAATAATTTATACATTACATGCGAAAAAAAGTAAACTGCGACTATATTCAAAATCAGTAAATTTCAAATTAGTAAACAAAAAAAATTAATAAAGAAGCATTCAAATTAGTTTCGTGATTTGATGAAATTGGTCGTAACTTGGCCGCAGTTATAAAAGATAATTGTGACAATATTGACTAACGTCAGAAATATAAAAAAATAACAAACTATACAGATATACTGTCTTTTACCGCAGGGGCATTTAGTAATTTCAACTGTTTCAATAGGTGGGGCGTCCTTTCTAGTGTGGCTAACAATGTGCCATGTCACCGAGTCTGAGAGGGTCTCTCAGTCGTCGGCTGTTATACATTTTTCTCATATATATATATATATATATATATATATATATATATATATATATATATATATATATATATATATATATATATATATATATGCAAGAACATAAATAGGCATGCATATATAAACACAAATTTTTCTCCCTCTTTTTGTCACTCATCAGCAAAGGGGCAAAGAAAAAATAAATAATAAAAATAAACATATTTTAAAACAAATCTTGATACCAATGAAAACAATCAGTTGAAAGAAAACCAATTGAAAGTGAAACACTTTTTTACCAATTGAAATGAAACTATATTTTTACCAATTTATACCAATAGAAAGACATGATACCAATCGAAAGTAAAAAATTAAATTTTTTAGGAAAATACTAAATTCATTTTGCAATAAAGATACCAATTTGAGAATAATACCGATTAAAAATTATTGATACCAATATTGAAAATGTTAGTAATTTTCAAAACAAAGTATTTTTCATCATAAAGAGTGGGAGTAAGATACCAATTGAAAATAAAACTAATTGAAAGATAAAATAAGAATTTTTCTCCTCCTTTATGAAATACCAATAAAAACAATGCATAAGCTTGTAAAGATACCAATTATCATTAAGAACATAAAACATAGCATAAAAATAATTTGTGTTTTAAAATGTATGGACATTGTATAATAAGCACACGAAAAATATCTATAAATATGTTTGATCAGAGTAATATAATATCAATTTAGATGTGACCCATACATATATAGAAAATATGAGTATAAAAAAAATGAATTTTCATTAAAATCATGTATATCTCATAAATATCACCCTATTCATGTACACGTTTGAAAGATATTCAATTAAGAGCATACAAGGAATAATCGCCCATCAACCACCCTTAGATGGTAGGGGTTTTCAAAAATATAATTTGAAGATCATTTTAGCATAGTTTGAAAGATACTACCAAATTGAAGAATAACAAAACTAGTTTTATGATAATTTTCAACACAAGTACGAAAGCCTTCAAGCAAGAAAATGAAACAAATATATATTTCATAATATGAAAATCCTGCGATCATCGACACTCAAATAACAATAAAGCACATAAAGCTCATGAAACTAAAATCATGAGTAAACAAGATATGTGTTGGCCTAGAGGCCCTTCACTCTAGTTTTAATGATGATTAACTCATGTAGTTATAGTTTACAAATAATCTTGTGATATTTAGTTTCAGATACTTGATCAAGATATTAGTAGGTGATTAGCTTCAATAAAGGAGTTTTGGAGCTTTCACATGTAGATTCAAGAACTCGCGCATCAAGATCGCATCAAGCACTCGGTTGGAGTCAAGCTCGTTGGATCGTATTTGGATCGAGTCGACTTGGAGACGGAGTTCTACAAGAAGACCTCAGTTTGTTTAGTTTAGATATTTAGATCTTGTGTTAAAGATTAGATAGTATCGATATGCTCAAGTTCACAATACACACATAAGTTTTAAGGTTATGATTTTTATTTTCGATTTAACCGGTTCTGGATTTCATGTCAAAAATATAGATATAAATCTTTATGTATATTAGATTCTATCCATATACAATATGCTTCAAATTTGTTTCAATATCTTATTTCTGTATTTACATGAGTTTTGGAGAAAACGGTTTTCCATTTCAAAAATCTAAGTTTTGAAAAATACTGATTTGGTTTAAAACCTAATTTCAATATCACAAAAATGGTTCAAATTGTTTATAATATGTGTTGAATTTTAGTCACACATATTTGTATTTCAAAAATCTTATAAGAACTTATTTTTGTGGAATTTATGTGATTTTATTGTTGGCCCAAAGGCCAATCACTCTAGTTTTGATGACGATTAACTCATATAGTTATAGTACTAATGATCTTATGTTTTTAGTCTTAGACTTATGATCAAGATCTTAGTTGGTGTGTAGCTTCAACAAAGGATTTAAAGTCGAGTTTTTGGAGCTTACACGGTTTGATTCAAGAGCCTATGCATCAAGAATACATCAAGTACTCAAAAGGAGACTCGCTCTATGGATCAAGTTTGGACCAAGTCAAGAAGAAGGAGAAAACTTCAAGTGAAGACTTCAAGATCAAGACATGTGTCGGTTTATATATTTATAAGATTTTGTTTTTAGATAAAATGTAAAGGATTGAATAGTTGGTGGATTGCTCAAGTATATCACATACACACACACTCTTTATTTAGTTGTGTTTTCATAAAAGAATTTTCATTTTGGAAAAGACTTTTCTTTTGACGAAATACCGGTTTGGTTTTTGGACTTCTAATGTACATGTGTTTTTAACCAAAACCGATTTAGTGATTATTGTCTAAAACATAGATATTTCATCATGTATGTGTAGTGGATCATATCCATACACTCTATGCTTTAAAAGTGTTTAAAATATCTTGTTTTTGTATTTGGAGAAGTTTGGAAAAATAAGTTTTTGGAAAAATCTATTTTGGAAAAATACGGTTTTTGTTTTGAGCCAAAATTTCTAAGTTACAAAAATAGTTCAAAATATTTGTAACATGTCTTGATTTTACTCAAACATGTTTGTATATCAAAGTATAATACTGAAACTATTTTTGTAGAATTTTAGAGATTTTATGAGATTTTATTTAAGCTAAAAAGATAACCTTTTAATCCCTAAAAAGAACCTGTCCTGGTTTCAGCCGGTCGACCGGGCTTGGAGTCGGTCGACTGAGTCGGTCGACCGACATGCACGCCAGTTTTGGCTGGAGGACCGGTAGACCGACCCGGTTGACCGCAGAGAGCTTTTGCTCTCTGTAAATGGCCCCGATCGACTAGGCCGGTCGACCGGCAGAGAGCTCTGCTCTCTGTTCCAGGCCACGGTCGACCGAGGCTCCAACGGTCAGAAATCTGACCGTTGGCGGTCGACCGGGCCGGTCGACCGACAGCAGTCAGAACTGCTGACTGGGCTGTAACGGCTAGTTTCTTTCTAGCCTATAAAATGGGGCTTTCATGCATTGTTTTAAACAAGATTTTAAGTGGGTTTTGAGCCAGTTTTTCCTACCCTATTTAGAGGTTTTCTCCACTTGTTTAAAGAGCCAAAATTGCCATATCAAAAGGAGAGATTTTCAAGAGTGTATTGAAAAGTGATTTCTTGAGTTTTCCTCCACCATTTGATCCTAGTTTTCTCACACACATACTTGAGCCATTCATTGCTATATCTACCTATAGGAGAGTTTTTGTGAGAGTTGTTTTAGGTGATCAAAGTGTTTAGATCACCAAGAGATCTTTCTTATACTTTGAGGAGGCGGACTTGTGTGTTCGCGGTGGTTTCTAGTTCGTGTGTGAACTCTTTGTTCGAGGTGCGGCCTCGGCGAGCTAGTGGGCTCGTGGTGTGTAGTTCTTTCGGGAACGAGTGAAGGGACTAGAGAGTCGAAGAGTTCTAGTGGGAACTCCTTGTAGGTGTTGCGGCACCGAGTGATCCAGTGGGATCGGTTTATAGTGAAAATCCTTCAAGTGTTGAAGGCGGGGACGTAGAGCAAGTGTGCTCGAACCTCGAAACAAATATCCCGTGTTTGCGATTGCACTCTCTCTATCTCTCACTTGTCCATTTATATCTTGCATGCTATATTGTCTTTATCCTTACTTGCTTGATATATATTGTGCTTCATTGCTATATACTTGGGGATTGTTTGACCACACTCGTATTCAACCAAGAGAGCCAACGCAGCACCTCAACTCTTATTTAAGAGGAATCTTGAGGAGTTAGTCCAGAGCCCTTCACGGGGAATTCAGCTACACTCTTGTGTTATACATAGTGTGTTGTGCATAATAGTTTGTAATTTGCATAAATAGTTTTTAATTCCGCATTAAGTGACTATTAAATTAGCTAATCACCTATTCACCCCCTAGGTGATTTCAACTGGTATCAGAGCCAAGTGCTTTTGATTTGGGTCTAACAACCTAGAGTTAAAGATCCTCATTTTTAGCTAATCACAATATTTGTATACACACCATGGATTTCATGTCACCTCCCACTTTTGACATTCTTAACATCCAAACTTGGAAGGTTAAGATGTCTTTGTACCTCAAAGCCCTAGGTATTCATATTTATTTTACCACTACTAGAGATTCTTATTGTTTAAATGGTAAAAATCTAGAGGCTAATGCAAAAGTCACTCATGCTTTAAAGTCAACTCTAAATGATGAATATTTATCAAGGGTTGCTAATGTGGATTCGGCTTTTGTAGTTTGGAACATGCTTACCTCCCTAGGCGAACAAGAACAATCCTATGCGGGGAGTGACTCGAATGCTGGAAGTGAAGCTTCCAACGTGTGCTACATGGTCCAAGGAGATAACCCCCTTGAGGTAACTACCGAATCCGAGATAGAAGAGGATGTAGACATGTCATATAATGAACTTGCATCATTTTGTCAACAATTACTTGAAAAATATGACATGCTTAAAAAGGATAACAAGAACTTGAAAATGAAATTGATTCCTTGTTAAAAGAAAAAGATTCTTTTCAAAATGAATTGGATTGCATGTTAAAAGAAAATGATTCATTTAAAAATAAAGTTGCATGCATAGAAAAAGAAAATGAAAGTTTGGAAAAGGAGAATATTTTCTTGACTTCTAAATTGAATCATCTTTTTGAAGGAAATACTTCATTGAAGAATAAAATTGTTTTGGTGGAAAAATAAAAAGAAGTTGCTTTGCATGAAAATAACTCTTTAAAAAGAAAAATTGTTGAAAAAGAAAAGGTTAATGTTTCTAAAAAGAGAAGGACTATTGATCATGCTTTACATGCCACAATCATTGATAAAAACGAGATCAAAGTTTTGAAAGATAAAATGACTTGTTTAAGCTCAACTTTGAGCAAATGTGCATTTAATCATAAGAAATTGGAATCCTTGTTTCAAAAGAAATAAGTTCCACATGTTCATGCACATCACCCACATGCATATGCACACTTTGCACGTCATGATCACACTCACCCTCATGTGCATACTAGAGTGTACACTTGTACACATTGCGGCTGCAAAGGCCATTTAGCAAAGTTTTGTTTTGATAAGATGCATCATTATAATTTTGCTAATAAAAATGTTTGGGTTCCTTTCAATGCTAACCCTCAAGGACCCAAAAGAAAATGGGTACCAAAGTCCCCACCTTGTGTATTTGATATAGGTGCGGGCTCTCACAAGATGCGAGAGATTTGGTGCCTTGGTGGTGGTTGCATAAGCTTCATGGACACTACAAATGATGCACCACTATCAAGGAGTTTTGGTGGGACGACCACCATGTTTCGGAGACTTGGAGGATAGTGCTCTTGGTTTGGTAACTATCCCTAAACTCCATTTAGCTTACATGCCCTTTACATATATGATATTTTTAGCATGTTTTGTATTTTATGCTTCATGTGATAAATACTCGTTTAGATGTAGTTGTTGTCAAAACTTGGATATGTACCTGTACATGTAGTGAGCCACATTTGATTCATATACATTTGCACTCCATTGTTCATTTGTACTCACTATATGCACATGTATAGCCTAGTTTTGATGATTTCCTTATTTACACTTGTTTTGCCTATTTTCATGTTTATACTTCATGTATATGTAATTTTTTGTTCAAATCTAATAAATATACATGTATGTCTCATGAGTCTCTTGCCTTCATGCAAATATTATTGTAGACTCATTTTATATTTGGGATATGTATGCATATTCTTAGTTTTTGGATAAAATCATACATATACCTAGAAGAATGTTTTTTTGATGAAAAATGAATTTTTATGATTTTTATCTTTATATGAAAAATGATTTTTCATGTGTTTCACATGTTTGATATTTTGAGCTTAAATGACAATTTCATGATATTGCTACTCACATGATTATGGCACACTCACATTTTATTTATTTTCTCATGACTATATTTTCATGAGTATTTATGAGCTTTATAGATTTGAGTGTCAATTCTTATGTTTCAGCATGCTTCATGGATACATGTGATTTGGTTTCATGTTTTTGAAGAATCTTTAACTAATTTTTCAAAATTACTTTAACTAGTTATTTATTCTTCAAATTGATAGAATAATATAATATTTCATTTTCAAACTCTATTTTCAAATTGATATCATTATGGATAATAAACTACAATTGGTATCGATTTATTTCAATTGGTATCCATATATTTCAATTGATATCAATATGTTTCAAATTGGGTTTAAATTTCAATTGGTATCAAAATTTGTCATGTATTTAAATTGGTATCAAAATTTGTATTGTTTAGTTACAATTGGTTTGATATGATTTAATTACAATTGGTATGTTTTAGTTACAATTGATATCTAAAAAGTTTGTTTATTTACAAAGGTATCTCAAAAATGTTTTATTACCTTTAGTAAATTCCAAATTTGTTTTAAGTAATTATTAAAAAAAATTTAAAATGTTTTGATATATATTGCTATATGCAAGGGGAGCTTAACATCTCCTCCACATATAGATTCATGTTGAGTGTATCCTATAATGAGGAGGTTGACAACTCTTCTTTATGCGATACACGTGTGTAGGGGAGCTTCACATCTCCTCTTATGCATTGCATATTATGCGTTATGTGAGTTAGGACTTGTCATCCCTTCTTCATGTAATGCATATATGTAGGAAAGTTAACTTAGCGTCTTCCTCTTCATGAATATATATCGCATATACCTTTTATTACTTGATTTGGTTTCACCTTTTGTTGATTTTTATTTATGACAAAAGGGGGGAGAATATTGTTTTGTTTTTACTTTAACCCCTTTGTTGATGATTGACAAAAAGGGGGAGAAGTATTTTAGTATATATGCATGTTTGAAAAGGATCTATGTTTATGCATATATGTTTTGTTTTGTAAATATAAGGAGAAAAGAATTTGATGCGTTTTATGCCTGTTTGGCATGTTGTATTTGCATTCATGTTTTGCACTTCATTACATATATTATTTGTTTATTGTTATGCATGAGTTAAGGGGGAGCTTCTTTGAAGCTTAACTTTAATCCATGCATATATAACTCCATGAGTTTTGTCATCATCAAAAGGGGGAGATTGTTGGCTCAAAGGCCCATCACTCTAGTTTTGATGATGATTAACTCATGTAGTTATAGTACTAATGATCTTGTGTTTTTAGTCTCAGATTTATGATCAAGATCTTAGTTGGTGTGTAGCTTCAACAAAGGATTAAAGTCGAGTTTTTGGAGCTTACACGGTTTGATTCAAGAGCCTATGCATCAAGAATACATCAAGTACTCAAAAGGAGACTCGCTCTATGGATCAAGTTTGGACAAAGTCAAGAAGGAGGAGAAGACTTCAAGTGAAGACTTCAAGATCAAGACTTGTGTCGGTTTGTATTTTTATAAGATTTTGTTTTTAGATAAAATGTAAAGGATAGAATAGTTGGTGGATTGCTCAAGTATATCACTTACACACACATTCTTGATTTAGTTGTGTTTTCATAAAAGAATTTTCATTTTGAAAAAGACTTTTCTTTTTGACGAAATACCGGTTTGGTTTTTGGACTTCTAATGTACATGTGTTTTTAACCAAAACCGTTTAGTAATTATTGTCAAAAACATAGGTATTTCATCATGTATGTGTAGTGGATCATATCCATACACTCTATGCTTTAAAAGTGTTTAAAATATCTTGTTTTTGTATTTGGAGAAGTTTTGGAAAAACAAGTTTTTGGAAAAATCTATTTTGGAAAAATATGGTTTTTGTTTTGAGCCAAAATTTCTAAGTTACAAAAATAGTTCAAAATATTTGTAGCATGTCTTGATTTTACTCAAACATGTTTGTATATCAAAGTATAATACTGAAACTATTTTTGTAGAATTTTAGAGATTTTATGGGATTTTATTTAAGCTAAAAAGATAACCTTTTAATCCCTAAAAAGAACCTGTCCTGGCTTCAGCCGGTCGACCGGGCTTGAAGTCGGTTGACCGAGTCGGTCGACTAACGTTCACAAACGTGCACGCCAGTTTTGGCTGGAGGGCCGGTCGACCGACCCGGTCGATCGCAGAGACCTTCTGCTCTCTGTAAATGGCCCCGGTCGACCGGGCCGGTCGACCGGCAGAGAGCTCTGCTCTATGTTCCAGGCCCCGGTCGACTGGGTCGGTCGACCGAGGCTCCAACGGTCAGAAATCTGACCGTTGGCGGTCGACCGACAGCAGTCAGAACTGCTGACTGGGCTGTAACGGCTAGTTTCTTTCTAGCCTATAAAATGGGGCTTTCATGCATTGTTTTAAACAAGATTTTAAGTGGGTTTTGAGCCAGTTTTTCCTACCCTATTTAGAGTTTTTCTCCACTTGTTTAAAGAGCCAAAATTGCCATATCAAAAGGAGAGATTTTCAAGAGTGTATTGAAAAGTGATTTCTTGAGTTTTCCTCCACCATTTGATCCTAGTTTTCTCACACACATACTTGAGCTATTCATTGCTATATCTACCTATAGGAGAGTTGTTGTAAGAGTTGTTTTAGGTGATCAAAGTGTTTAGATCACCAAGAGATCTTTCTTGTACTTTGAGGAGGCGGACTTGTGTGTTCGCGGTGGTTTCGAGTTGGTGTGTGAACTCTTTGTTTGAGGTGCGGCCTCGGCGAGCTAGTGGGCTCGTGGTGTGCAGTTCTTCGGGAATGAGTGAAGGGAATAGAGAGTCCAAGAGTTCTAGTGGGAACTCCTTGTAGGTGTTGCGGCACCGAGTGATCCGGTGGGATCGCTTTATAGTGAAAATCCTTCAAGTGTTGAAGGCGGGGACGTAGAGCAAGTGTGCTCGAACCTCGAAACAAATATCCCGTGTTTGCGATTGCTCTCTCTATCTCTTACTTGTCCATTTATAGCTTGCATGCTATATTGTCTTTATCCTTACTTGCTTGATATATATTGTGCTTCATTGCTATATACTTGGGGATTGTTTGACCACACTCGTATTCAACCAAGAGAGCCAACGCGGCACCTCAACTCTTATTTAAGAGGAATCTTGAGAAGTTAGTCCAGAGCCCTTCACGGGGAATTCGGCTACACTCTTGTGTTATACATAGTGTGTTGTGCATAATAGTTTATAATTTGCATAAATAGTTTTTAATTCCGCATTAAGTGACCATTAGATTAGCTTATCACCTATTCACCCCCACTAAGTGATTTCATTTATGGGATTTAATTGAAGGTAAAAAGACAAGTTTTTAATTCCTATAAACAGTTTGACCTGGCCTTTTACCGGTCGATCGGACGGTCGGCCGAGGGAGAAGTCGGTCGACCGGTCCGGTCGGCCGATGTACACAAACGTGCACGACAACTTAGGCTGGAGGGCCGGTCGACCGACGTGCACAAACGTGCACGACAACTTAGGCTGGAGGGCCGGTCGACCGACGTACATGACAACTTAGGCTGGAGGGCCGGTCGACCGACCCGGTCCACCGCCAGAGAGCTTTGCTCTCTGGATCTGGCCCCGGTCGACTGGGCGGTCGACCGGCAGAGAGCTCTGCTCTTTGTTTCCAGGCCACCAGTCGACCGGGCGGTCGACCGGTGGCTCAACTGTCATAAAAATGATCGTTGGCCGGTCGACCGGAAGGGCAGTTTTGCCCTTTCCTTGGCAGCCAACGGGTAGAATTTTGAGAGGATATAAATACCCATCTCTTGAACTGGTTTCTTCATGATTTTTGAGAGCAAAATTTTCCCATCTTCTTAAGTGTTTTAGAAACAAGTTTAAAAGAGTTTTTGTGCTAAAAGATTTTATCTCTATTTGTTTTAAAGGGTTGAAAAATTCAAGAAAAAGAGAAGCCTTTGGTAATTAGTTTTGATCTTCATTTCAATTTCATTCTAGAGTTTTCTTTGTGATTTATTTTCCAAACTTTTTATTTTCTCACAATTGGGCTATCATATCTATCCTATCTATAGGATCTTGTTTTATGAGGAAAATTGGTTTGTGGTCTTTGAGATCGCCAAGTGTTGTAAACCTCTTTACTTTAAGTTTGTGGTATCCTTCTTTTGTAGAGGTGATTGTGGAGGTTGTGTTGGTATCCCTCTAAGTGTAGAGGTGATTGTGTTAGCTTAGTGCCTATCCCTCTATTGAGAGGTTGATTGTTGTTTAGCTAAGTGCCCATCCCTCTAGTAAGGGTGATTGTTGTTGTGCCTTACCTCTTGTGTAGAGGTTGTGTTGTTTGAGAGAGGAGTTGTGTACTCCCAAGTTGTATTTACCCAAATCCTCAGTGGAGGTTCCCTGTGTGGGAAGTCCTGTGAGGACGATATAGTGAAAATCCTTCTGTGTTAAGGTGGGGACGTAGAGCTAGGTGCTCGAACCTCGAAACATATCTTTGTATTTGCGTTTGATCCACTATCTCTAACTCTCTCTCTTTATACCTTGCATTTTTTCATATTGTTTATATCATATCTTATATACTTGGTATTGTTTGTGTGCCATAATTGTGTTGAACCAAGAGAGCTTTACATAGCACCTCAACTCTTATTTAGAGGAATTTAGAGGAGATAGTCCAGAGCCCTTTACCGTGAATTCGGCTACACTCTTTGGTTACACTAAGTGTGTTGCAATAAGTTTTTAATTTCGCATCATTTGTCATTAGATTAGCCTTAGACCTATTCACCCCCCCTCTAGGTGTACTTTCAATTGGTATCAGAGCCTACGCTCATGATATTAGGTTTAACCACCTAGGAGTGAGATCTTGATTTGCTAATCTATCATTTGCATTTGCACACATATAGTTTACACTCATGAATTTCATGACCCCTCCTATGTTTGATGTTTCCAACATCGATGTATGGAAGATTAAAATGAGTGCTTATCTTAAAGCCATAGGTTTTCATGTTTTCCTTGCTGCTACCAAGAATTTCTATCTTGGTAATAGCAAGCATATAGAGGCCAATGCACAAGCCCTAGAGGCACTTAGGCAATTATTAAGCAAAGAATATTTATGTATGGTTTCTCATTATGATTTCGCCTTTGCAGTGTGGAAAACTTTGACCTCTCCAAAGCTTCAAACAACGAATTATGTGGAGAATGAACTCTTGGTGGATGAGTCCGAATAATCTTGCTTCATGGTCTAAGGGAATGACTCCCTTGAGGTAAATTCGGAAACTCATCTAGATGATTGTAGCTCTTCTAGTGAAGATTAGGTTGGTATGGATGCCGATGCTTTAAATGAAGAGCTTTCTATTGTTTGTGAAAACTTGCTAGAAAAATACCAACTTTTGAAAAAGAAATCTTTTAAATTAAAAGGAGAAAATAAGGACTTGTTTTCAAAACTTAATATGGTTTTGCAAGAGAGAGATGAGATTTCTAATGAAAGGGACTCATTGAAATCCCAACTTGATCTTGTCTTAAATGAAAATAAAATTTTAAAAAGTAAAAATGATTGTAATGATGTTTTGAAGAAAAATGAGATTTTGCCTTCAAAACTTGATATTGTGTTAAAAGAAAATGGTTCTTTGAAAAATAAAATTATTTCTATTTCAAAAGAACTAGATTCAATTTCAAAAGAAAATAAATCTTTGAAAAATGATTTGTCTTCACATATTTGCCATACTTCATCATCTAATGCATGCTCCACCTTTTCTTCTATTATTGAAAATGATATATGTGCTTTAAAGAAGAGTGTTGATTGTTTGGGCTTCACTTTGAGCCAATGTGCCATGAACCACACACGTTTGAAATCTATATTTCGAAAGAAACATAGTCCACCTATGCATGCACACCATACAGGGCATAGACATGCTTCTCATGTTCATTCACATAACACTATGTATGCTCATGTGTATACATGTACACATTGTGGACATAAGGGCCACCTTGTAAAGTTTTGTTAGATAGAGTACATAATGTAAATTTTGCAAACAAATTTGTTTGGGTTAGGAAAGGTGCTAACCCCTATGGACCCAATAGAGTGTGGGTACCAAAACCCACTCCTATTTTATTTGATATAGGTGTAGGCTCTCGCTTGACGTGAGAGTATTGGTACCTTGATGGTTGGATGCGTTCCGAGCTAAATGGTGACAATTTTGGATGCATCACTTTCAAGGAAAGTTTGGTGGGAGGACCACCATGGTTTGGAGACCTAGATGTTAGCCCAAAGGCGTTCCACCCTAGTTTTGATGATGATTAGCTCATGTAGTTATGTTTACTAATAATCTTGTGTTGTTTAAGTTTCAGATCTATTAACAAGATATTAGTCGGTGATTAGCTTCTACAAGGAGTTTAGAAGCTTTTCATGTTGATTCCAGGGCTTAAGCTTCAAGATCACACATTGCCTAACCTATGGATGGAGTTTTGGAGCAAGTCTACTTGAAGATGAAGATCATCAAGAAGACTTAGGTATCCATAGTTTAGATAGTGTGTTTAGATCCATTTGTAAAGCTTAGTATAGTTGATATGCTCAAGTGCACATTACACACACGTTTCATGATTTGGATTTTGGTTTTCATGGATAATAGATCAAAACAAGTTTACTTTATTCCTATGTATATTAGATATATTCTAGATATACATACATGCTTTAAACTTGCTAGACAAACTTATTTTGACTATCCTATTCATGTTTTGGAAAAATCAAGTTTGATAAAAATACAAGTGTTGGTTTTGATAAAATTTGCAAGACTCAAAAATGAATTGATATGATTGATATATGTTTTAAAATTTTTATCACTTGTTTGTGTTTGAATATAAAATGTTAAAAACAAGTTTTATGGGATTTTCAGAAAAGATAAAAGATTTTTATAAAATAATTTTTCCCAGTTTTCTGACCCAGGTTTTGCGCTGACAGGCCGGTCGGTCGACCCGGACGGTCGACCGCACCATGGGCCGGTCGACCCGTCGGGTCGACCGACGTTCACAGATGTGCACGTCTGGCAGACACAACCTCGGTCGACCGTACGGGTCGACCGGGCTGAGAGCAGAGCTCTCTCTTTGTTTAGGTCGATCGTGCCGGTCAACCGTGGTTGCCCAACGGTCACATTTCTGACCGTTCGCGGTCGGCCGGGCCGGCCGACCGGCAGTCTGTCAGACTGCCAGCTCAGCCTAACGGCTAGTTTTCTAATGGGCCTATAAAAACCCCATCTCTTTAGGTTTTTGGCCAAGGTTTTTAGAGACAAAATTTCCAGACTTTCTCTACTGTTTTAAAAGAGTTTGAAAAAGAGTTTTGTGCCAAAAAGATTTATCTCTTTATTGTTTTGGGTTTTTGGAAAATCAAAGAGAACTAGGTTTTGGGATATTGATTTGATCTTTTATTTCTATCATATACAAGAGATTTCCCAAGTAGTTTTTCTTTGTTGCTTGTTTCCAAAAACACCTAGTTTTCCACACTTGAGCTATCACCTATCCTATTCTATTAGGATCTTTTGTTTTGTGGAAAAGAGAAATAGAAAGAGAGATTGAGTTTGTGGTCTTTGGAACCACTTGTTGTAAACACCCTTATTCTTGTTGTATCCCTCTTTGGTAGAGGTGATCGGGTGATTGGTTTGCTCCCTCTAGTGAGAGGTGGAGTGTTGGTTTGTAACCCTCTTCGGTAGAGGTATTGGTTGTTGTATTGGCTACGGGCCTACCCCTCGGTTGTGAGGTGGTTGTTTGAGAGAGGAGTTTGGTACTCCTAGTGTTGTAACAAATCCTCTTCGGTAGAGGTTCCCTCGGTGGGAGATAGTGGATTGGAAATCCTACACGGTGGTGTAGGCGGGGATGTAGAGCAAGGTGCTCGAACCTCGAAACATATCTTGGCCTTTGCGTTTGATCCACTTGTCTCTCTAACTCTCTCTCTCTCTCATTTAATTGTGCAAAGCATCATTCATATCATCATACCATATTTGCTTGTGTTGAGCATAATTCATATTGCCATATCATATCTATTTGCTTGTGTTGCCTTGCATATATTCATATTGCCTATTCATCTTATATGCTTGGTTGTTTGTGTGTGCCTCACTTGTACCTAATCAACAAGAGCTTCACATAGCACCTCAACCCATTCAAGGGGAATCAAGAGGAGTTAGTCCAGAGCCCTTCACGGGGAATTCGGCTACACTTGTTGATTGTACTAAGTGTGTTGCAAGATTTGCATTAGCTTCCGCATTTAGCGCACTAAGTTTTGCATTTAGATTAGCACTTGCACCTATTCACCCCCCCTCTAGGTGTTTTTCAATTGGTATCAGAGCTAGTGCTCCTGATATTAGGCTTAACATCCTAGGAGTGAGATCCATTTGATTGCTAGTCTATTGTTTGCATTTGCGTGTTTGCACACTCATATAGTTTGCCATGGACTTCATGACCCCACCTAGCTTTGATCCTTCCAACATTGTTGTTTGGAAGTATAGGATGTCCATGTACCTAAAGACCCTAGGTTTGCATGTCTTTCTTGCGGCCACCAAGAAATGCTATCTTGGAGATCGCAATCATATAGGGGCCAATGCACAAGCCCTTGAGGCCATTAGAAGCACATTATCAAAAGAATGTCTTTTACTTGCTTCTAACTTTGATTCCACATTTGCAGTGTGGAACATGTTGACAACCACCACCACCTCCGAGCTTCAATTGCCAAATCAACCGGAGGAGTCTAGTGGAGAATCCGACTCACAATGCTATATGGTCCAAGGGAATGACTCCCTTGAGGTACAATCGGAACTTCAACTAGATAGTGATGATGCTAGTTCTTCATGTGATGATATTGTAGATCCCCATGCTTTAAATGAAGAACTTTCTATTGTGTGTGAAAAATTAATAGAAAATATAAAATTTTGAAAAAGAAAAGTCTAGGACTTGAAAATGAAAATAAGAGTTTGCATTCTAGACTTAACAATGTTTTGCAAGAGAAGTTTGAGGTCTATAATGAAAGGGATTCATTAAGATCTCAATTAGAACTTGCACTTAAAGAAAATGAACTTTTAAAATCTAAAAATGATTGCCATGCTATTTTGAAGAAGAATGAAAACTTGTCTTCAAAAATTGATTTTGTTTTAAAAGAGAATGTTGCTTTGAAAAATAAAATAATTTCTATTTCAAATGATTTAGATGTATGTTTAAAGAAAAACATTATTTTGCAAAATAAGATTGATGCACATGTTTGTCATGCTAGTGTAGCCTCTTCATCTAGTCTACCTAGTGCATGTACCTCTTCTTCTAGAATTAATGATGATATTTGTTTGTTAAAGAAGAGAGTAGATTGTTTGGGCTCCACTATGAGCCAATGTGTCATGGACCATACACGCTTGGAATCCTTTGTTCGAAAGAAACAAGTTCCATCTTTTCATGAACACCCTCCACGGCATACACATGCTTCTCACGGACACACCCATCACCATATGTATGCTCATGTGTATACTTGTACACATTGTGGACGTAAGGGCCACCTTGTTAAATTTTGCTATGATAGATTACATACTCTTAATTTAGCAAAGAATTTTGTTTGGGTTAGAGAAGGGACTAACCCCCATGGACCCAAAAGAGTATGGGTACCAAAGACCACCCCTCGTTTGTTTAATGTAGGTGTGGGCTCTCACATGACGTGAGAGTGATGACACCTTGGAGTGGATGCGTTCCGTGCTTAAAGGAAATCAATTGGATGCATCACTTTCAAGGGAAGTTTGGTGGAGAAGACCACCATGTTTTGGAGACAAGGAGAGTTGCTTCTTCGGTTTTGGTAACAATCCTTTACTCCCATTTATTGTTTACATGCTTTTCATGTTTATCTTTATTAGCATGTTTTGATGTTTTATAGCATTTTTCATTGTCTATGGATTAGTATGTAAATACCATATTTATTAGATCCTTGACATACATGTATAGTATTTGAGACACACATGCTTATTTGAATCATACTTAGTGTTCTCACTTTTGTTTAAGCTATAATGTACATCATGAATCTAATACATGTGAATTTACATAGTAATCATGTTTTAGTTTTATCATGATGGTTTTTATACTTGTTTTGATGCTTCATGTCTTGAATATTTGTTTAAGTGTTAGTTTTCATTAAGACTAGTTATATACTTGTGCATATAGTGGGCCACAAATAAATCTATATATGTATGGGTTTGATTGCTTATTTGTTCCCATTAGATGTGCTAGTATAATCTAGTTTTGATGATTCACACATTTTAACTTGTATTCTCAATTTTGGATTTGTTTTATGATTTTCACTTCATGTATATGTTTGTATTGCCAAACTTTAAGATATACATGTATGCCCTTTGAGTCATTTGCCTTTCATGCAAATCTATATATGGACTCAATTGTGGTTAGGGATATGTATGTATACTTATTGTGTTGACAATTCATACATATACCTTGAAATGAAATTGTTTTGGTGAAGATTTAGTTTTTCTTGACTTTGTGTTTAATTGTTTAACTTCATGTATATGTCTATCTTGTCCAAACTATTAGATATACATGTTTATCCTTTTGAGCCACGTGCCTTAATGCATATATTTTGTGGACTCGTTTGATTTTTGAATATGTATGTATACTTTAGTTTGTATTAGACATACATATGCCTTGAAGATTAAATAGTTTAGATGATTTTTATATTTTCATGTCTTCTTGTTTAAGGAATAATTGAGCTTAATGAAAAAAAAAAATTTATGATTATGATACTCACACTTTATTTGTACACTCACATCTATTACTTGCTCATGTTTGTTTTCATGAGTCATATTTATGCCTAATTGAATTAGAGTGTTGATTATCTTGTGGATTTCATGTTTTATGAAAATTATTTTTAGTTTATTCCTTGCTTGAAGGATTTCGTACTAGTTAACAAAAATTTTCATTTTAACTAGTTCGTATTCTTCACTTTGTTAGAGTATTTCAAACAAAGCTTATTTTTAAATCTATTTTTGAAAACCCCTACCCTTCATGGGAGGATGGATGGGAGATCATGTTCATGAATGCTTTAAAATGAAAATCATTTAAAACTTGTCCATGATTGGGAGGTAGTAATATGATGTATACACTTGAACTTATTGTTATGTCAATTGGTATCATTGAACTCTTTCAATTGGTATCATTTTGATCTTCTTGTATACTCATATATGTTTTGTATGTATGTATGCTTTCAATTCCAAGAATATCAATTTCAATTGGTATCTATTTTCCATACATATATATATGTTTGTGTTTATGCTAGTGCTTGAGCTTCAATTTTGTTTCAATTGATTACTTTTAAATTGGTATCAAGCATACGCATTATTTTAGTTTGTATTTCATAAAGGGGGAGAAAATTTGATTTTGTCTTTCAATTGGTATTTGTACTCCCATACTTTATGATTGACAATTCGAATTTGGTATCATATGTTTAAAATGAATAATTCTTACAATTGGTATCAATGTTTCTATGTAAAATCTTTTCAATTGGTAAAATATTACAATTGGTATCAAAATTTGTGTTTAGACATTCAAAATTTATTATGTTTAATTCAATTGATATCAAGATGTCTTGTGTTTTAAATTGGTGTCTAAAAATTTTGTTTAAAGTAAAATACAAAAGTTTTGATTTAAATTTCTTATATGCAAGGAGAGCTTAACATCTCTTCTACATATAGATTCATGTTGAGTGTATTGTGTATTGAAGAGCTTAACATCTCTTCTTTATGTGGTACACGTGTGTAGGGGGAGCTTCACATCTCCTCTTATTCATTACATAATGTGTGTTATGTGAATTAGGGCTTAACATCCCTCTTTCATGTAATGCACATGTGTAGGGAAGCTAACTTAGCGTCTTCCTCTTCATGAATGTATATAGCATATAACATTTATTGATCCTTGTTTATTGGTATCAAGATGCTTCATTGACATATTTTCAATTGATATCATGTTTTTTTTTTTTTTTTTTAAAGTCACCCCTTATTGACTTTGTTTTGTTTTAGACAAAAAGAGGGAGAACATTGTTTTATTGTTTTGATTGACAAAAAGGGGAAGAAAGATTTTTACCCCTCATTTTATTTATGGTTTTGCTTGTTTACCCCTTTGTTGATGATTGACAAAAAGGGGGAGAAAGATTTTGGTTTATATATGCATAGTTATGTTTTTGCATATATTAAGTTTAATATAGTTTAATGTATGATAATTGGTATCTAGAACATGTTTTGGTTTTGAACATTTTATTGGTATCTAGAACCTTTTATTATTTTGCATAGATATGCATTCATGTTTAAGAGCTTTCATTGCATATCTTATGTTTATTTGTTTATGTATGAGTTAAGGGGGAGCTTCTTTGAAGCTTTACTTTAATCCATGCATATATAACTCCATGAGTTTTGTCATCATCAAAAAGGGAGAGATTGTTGGCCCAAAGGCCTTCCACCCTAGTTTTGATGATGATTAACTCATGTAGTTATGTTTACTAATAATCTTGTGTTGTTTAAGTTTCAGATCTATTAACAAGATATTAGTCGGTGATTAGCTTCTACAAGGAGTTTAGAAGCTTTTCATGTTGATTCCAGGGCTTAAGCTTCAAGATCACACATTGCCTAGCCCATGGATGGAGTTTTGGAGCAAGTCTACTTGAAGATGAAGATCATCAAGAAGACTTAGGTATCCATATTTTAGATAGTGTGTTTAGATCCTTTTGTAAAGCTTAGTATAGTTGATATGCTCAAGTGCACATTACACACACGTTTCATGATTTGGATTTTGGTTTTCATGGATAATAGATCAAAACAAGTTTACTTTATTCCTATGTATATTAGATATATTCTAGATATACATACATGCTTTAAACTTGCTAGACAAACTTATTTTGACTATCCTATTCATGTTTTGGAAAAATCAAGTTTGATAAAAATACAAGTGTTGGTTTTGATAAAATTTGCAAGACTCAAAAATGAATTGATATGATTGATATATGTTTTAAAATTTTTATCACTTGTTTGTGTTTGAATATAAAATGTTAAAACAAGTTTTATGGGATTTTCAGAAAAGATAAAAGATTTTTATAAAATATTTTTTCCCAGTTTTCTGACCCAGGTTTTGTGCTGACAGGCCGGTCGGTCGACCCGGACGGTCGACCGCACCATGGGCCGGTCGACCCGTCGGGTCGACCGACGTGCACAAATGTGCACGTCTGGCAGACACAACCTCGGTCGACCGTACGGGTCGACCGGGCTGAGAGCAGAGCTCTCTGTTTGTTTGGGTCGACCGTGCCGGTCGACCGTGGTTGCCCAACGGTCACATTTCTGACCGTTGGCGGTCGGCCGGGCCGGCCGACCGGCAGTCTGTCAGACTGCCAGCTCAGCCTAACGGCTAGTTTTCTGATGGGCCTATTAAAAACCCCATCTCTTTGGGTTTTTTGCCAAGGTTTTTAGAGATAAAATTTCCAGACTTTCTCTACTATTTTAAAAGAGTTTTAAAAAGAGTTTTGTGCCAAAAAGATTTATCTCTTTATTGTTTTGGGTTTTGGAAAATCAAAGAGAACTAGGTTTTGGGATATTGATTTGATCTTTTATTTCTATCATATACAAGAGATTTCCCAAGTAGTTTTTCTTTGTTGCTTGTTTTCAAAAACATCTAGTTTTTCACACTTGAGCTATCACCTATCCTATTCTATTAGGATCTTTTGTTTTGTGGAAAAGAGAAATAGAAAGAGAGATTGAGTTTGTGGTCTTTGGAACCACTTGTTGTAAACACCCCTATTCTTGTTGTATCCCTCTTTGGTAGAGGTGATCGGGTGATTGGTTTGCTCCCTCTAGTGAGAGGTGGAGTGTTGGTTTGTAACCCTCTTCGGTAGAGGTGTTGGTTGTTGTATTGGCTACGGGCCTACCCCTCGGTTGTGAGGTGGTTGTTTGAGAGAGGAGTTTGGTACTCCTAGTGTTGTAACAAATCCTCTTCGGTAGAGGTTCCCTCGGTGGGAGATAGTGGATTGGAAATCCTACACGGTGGTGTAGGCGGGGATGTAGAGCAAGGTGCTCGAACCTCGAAACATATCTTGGCCTTTGCGTTTGATCCACTTGTCTCTCTAACTCTCTCTCTCTCATTTAATTGTGCAAAGCATCATTCATATCATCATACCATATTTGCTTGTGTTGAGCATAATTCATATTGCCATATCATATCTATTTGCTTGTGTTGCCTTGCATATATTCATATTGCCTATTCATCTTATATGCTGGTTGTTTGTGTGTGCCTCACTTGTACCTAATCAACAAGAGCTTCACATAGCACCTCAACCCATTCAAGGGAATCAAGAGGAGTTAGTCCAGAGCCCTTCACGGGGAATTCAGCTACACTTGTTGATTGTACTAAGTGTGTTGCAAGATTTGCATTAGCTTCCGCATTTAGCGCACTAAGTTTTGCATTTAGATTAGCACTTGCACCTATTCACCCCCCTCTAGGTGTTTTTCACTAGAGATAAGCCCTATCGGTTTTGGTAACAATCTCTAACTCCTATTTTGTTTACATGCTTTCATATCATTGATTTTTAGCATGTTTTAATTCTTGATGCTCATAATGTTAAATGTCATGTCACTTAGACTTATGACATACATTTATAGTAATTGAGATACATCCATGTTCATATGAATCCATATTTTGTATTCTCATTATAGTTTAGCTATTATGTATATCATAGATCTAATAGCATGTGCACTTACATAATGATCATATTGGTTTTTGTTTATGATTTTGTGCTTCATGTTTTGATTACATGTTTAGATGTAGTTTTCATTAAAACTTGTGTATTTGCTTGTACAACTAATGAGGCACATTTGATTCTTATATGTTTGTGCTTAATTGCTCACTTGTACCCATTAGATGTACTAGTATAGCTTAGTTTTAATGATTCTTACATTTTAACCTGTATTCTATATTTTGTACATGTTTTGTTTGATAATATGTTTAGCTTCATGTATATGTCAATTTTGTCAAAACTTTAGATATACATGTATACCCTTGAGTCACTTGCTTTTCATGCAAATTTTTATTATGGACTCATTTGTGTTTAGAGATATGTATGTATACTTCTAGTTTAGACAAAACATACATATAACTTGAAGCCTATTTAGTTTTGATGATTTTCATGTTTTTGAGAAGGAATTTCATAATTGAGCTTAAATGTCTTATTCCAGGATTTTGTTGATTACATAACTTTTTACACTCTTAGTTTGATTTTTACTCATGATTATTTTCATGAGATTATATGAGCTTTATTGTTAATTGAGTGTTGATGATCGTGTGATTTTCATATTTTCATGGATTCATTCATGTTTTATTCCTTACTTGAAGGATTTCGTACTAGTTTACAAGATTATCATAAAACTAGTTCATATTCTCCAAATTGGCAGAGTTTTCAAACATGTTAAAATATTTTCAAATCCTATTTTTGAAAACCCCTACTAACCAAGGACGGTTGGATGGGCGACCATGCCTTGTATGCTCCTAATTGAAAATCTTTAAAGATGTGCATGAAAGGGAGGTAGTATGAGTTATATACTTGATCCTCATCATATTTTGAATTGGATTCACAATTGATATTTTTTTTGTATACTCATATGTGTTTTCTATATATGTATATTTCAAACTTCAAATCAATTTCGATTTGTATTTATATTTTCATACATATATATATATATATATATGATTTGATTGTGTTTACAATATCTTTACATCTTAAAGCAAAAATTATGATTTTACTAAGCTTGATTTACTCCTTAATGTCAATTATTTTTCAATTGGTATCTTATACAAGCTTATGCACTGTTTTCATTAGTATTTCATAAAGGGGGAGAAATATTCATATTTTACCTTTCAATTAGTTTTTATTTTCAATTGGTATCTTACTCTCACTCTTTATGATGTAAAATGACATTATTCAATTGGTTTCTTACATTTCAATTGGTATTCTACGCTCCTGATGAAAAATATTTTCAATTGGTATATGCTAACATTTTCAATATTGGTATCAAAAATCTTAAATTAGTATTATTCTCTATTTGGTATCTCTATTGTAAAATGATTCTTTTTTTTAATCAAAAAGGTTGGTTTGCTTTTTCAATTGGTATCATATTTCATTTTAAATTGGTACTCATATTGATATGAGTTATGTTTACCTAAAAAGTTAGTTTTTACTGTCAAATGGTATCAAAATCACAAATACTTTCAATTGGTATAAATATTTACAATTGGTATCAAAATCAAAATTTACAATATATATATTTCAATTGGTATCAAAACATACAATGTTTCATTTTCTATTGATATCAAAATTTACAAGATGTTTTCAATGGTACCTTTTGGTATCTTAAAGTCTTTGTTTACTTTCAATTGGTATTTTTTGTTTCTTTTCAATTGGTATCATAAATTGGTATCATAATGTTTTGATATTTATTACTTATATGCAAGGGTAGCTTAACATCTTCTTTATATATAGATTCACGTTGAGTGTATCTCATATTGAGGAGCTTGACCGCTCTTCTCTATGTCTTACACGTGTGTAGTAGGAGCTTCACATCTCCTTTTATGCATTGTATATTATACTTTATATGGTTAGGGTTTAGTCATCTCTTCATATAAATGCATGTATACAGGGGAGTTAACTTCACGTCACTCCTCTTCATGAATGTATATCGCATATATAACTTTATTGTTTGATTTAACAAAAAGGAGGACAAGGGGAGAAGTATTTTGATTTTTATACCTTTATTGTTTATTTATGCCCCTTTGTTGCTCAATTTGTCTTTATGCCCCTTTGTTGATGAATTGACAAAAAGGGGGAGAATTATTTTTGAGTTTTATATATGCATGATTATTTCATTTCCTTGTTTTATACAAAAAAGGGAGAAGTAGTTTTGTAGTTTATATATGCATGTTTATTTCATTTCTCTGCTTTATACAAAAAGGGGGAGAAGGTTTTTGAGATTTTATACAAAAAGGGGAAAAAGAATTTTAATATATATATGCATGTTTATTTTTCAATTGGTATCAGTGCATATATGTTTTGTTTATGCAAAAGGGAAAAAGTATTTGGATTTGTTTCTTTATGCTTATTTCCTCATTTATACATACTTGTTATGAGCATTCATTGCATATCTTTATTGTTTATTATTATGCAAGAGTTAAGGGAGAGTTTCTATGAAGCTTAACTTTAATCCATGCATATATAACTCCATTAGTTTTGTCATCATCGAAAAGGGGGAGATTGTTGGCCCAGAGGCCCTTCACTCTAGTTTTGATGATGATTAACTCATGTAGTTATAGTTTACTAATAATCTATAATATTTAGTTTCAGATACTTGACCAAGATATTAGTAGGTGATTAGCTTCAACAAAAAAGTTTTGGAGCTTTCACATGTAGATTCAAGAGCTCGCGCATCAAGATCGCATTTAGCACTCGGTTAGAGTCAAACTCGTTGGATCGTATTTGGATCGAGTCGACTTGGAGACAGAGTTCTACAAGAAGACCTCGATTTATTTAGTTTAGATGTTAGATCTTGTGTTAAAGATTAGATAGTATCGATATGCTCAAGTTCACAATACACACACAAGTTTTAAGTTTATTGATTTTGGTTTTTGGTTTAACCGATTTTGAATTTCATGTAAAAAAAATAGATATAAATCTTTATATATATTGGATTCTATCCATATACAATATGCTTCAAATTTCTTTCAATATCATGTTTTTGTATTTACATGAGTTTTTGGAGAAAACAGTTTTCCATTTCAAAAATCCAAGTTTTGGAAAATACCGATTTTGGTTTAAAGCCTAATTTCAATATCACAAAAATGGTTCAAATTGTTTATAATATGCGTTGAATTTTAGTCACACATATTTGTATTTTAAAAATCTTATAAGAACTTATTTTTGTGGAATTTATGTGATTTTATGGGATTTAATTGAAAGTAAAAAAGACAAGTTTTTAATCCCTATAAACAGTTTGACCTGGGCTTCTGCCGGTCGACTGGACGGTAGACCGAGACAAAAGTCGGTCGACCAGTCCGATTGACCGACGTGCACAAACGTGCACGACAGCTTAGGCTAGAGGGCCGGTCGACTGACCCGGTCGACCGCCGAGAGCCTTGCTCTCTGGATCTGGCCCCGGTCGACCGGGCGATCGACCGGCAGAGAGCTCTGCTCTCTGTTTCCAGGCCTCGGTCAAGCGACGGTCGACCGGTGGCTCAACGGTCATAAAAATGATCATTGTCCAGTCGACTGGGCGGTCGACCGGAAGGGCAATTTTGCCCTTTCCTGGCTGCCAACGGGCAGAATTTTGAGAGGGTATAAATACCCATCTCTTGAGCTGGTTTCTTTATGGTTTTTGAGAGCAAAATTTTCCCATCTTCTTAAGTGTTTTAGCAACAAGTTTAAAAGAGTTTTGTGCTAAAAGATTTTCTCTTTATTTATTTTAAAGGGTTGAAAATTTCAAGAAAAAGAGAAGTCTTTGGGAATTAATTTTGATCTTCATTTCTATTTCATTCTAGAGTTTTTCCCAAGAGTTTTTCTTTGTGATTTATTCTAAAGTCTTTATTTTCTCACACTTGAGCTATCATATCTATCCTATCTATAGGATCTTGTTTCGTGAGGAAAATTGGTTTGTGGTCTTTGAGATCACCAAGTGTTGTAAACCTCTTTACTTTGAGTTTGTGGTATCCCTCTTGTGTAGAGTGATTGTGGAGGTTGTGTTGGTATCCCTTAAGTGTAGAGGTGATTGTATTGGCTTAGTGTCTATCCCTCTATTGAGAGGTTGATTGTTGTTTGGCTACGTACCCATCCCTCTAGTAAGAGGTGATTGTCGTTGTGCCTTGCCTCTTATGTAGAGGTTGTATTGTTTGAGAGAGGAGTTGTGTACTCCCAAGTTGTATTTACCCAAATCCTCAGTGGAGGTTCCCTGTGTGGGAAGTCCTGTGTGGACGGATATAGTGAAAATCCTTCTGTGTGAAGGCGGGGACGTAGAGCTGGGTGCTCGAACCTCGAAACATATCTTTGTGTTTGTGTTTGATTCACAATCTCTAACTCTCTCTCTTTATACCTTGCATTATTTCATATTGTTCATATCATATCTTATATGCTTGGTATTGTTTGTGTGTCATACTTGTGTTGAACAAGAGAGCTTTACATAGCACCTCAACTCTTATTTAGAGGAATTTAGAGGAGATAGTCCAGAGCCCTTTACCGGGAATTCGGCTACACTCTTTGGTTACACTAAGTGTGTTGCAATTAGTTTTTAATTCCGCATCATTTGTCATTAGATTAGCCTTACACCTATTAAGCCTAGGGGTGGCAATCGGGTCGGGTCGGGTCGTCCCGACCCGATTACTTCTCGACCCATATAATAATCGGGTCGGGTCGACCCGACCCGATTATTATACGGGTCAAAAATTCAGACCCAGACCCATCCCATTCTTAGTCGGGCCGACCCGACCCGACCCATTTGACCCGATTATTAAATTTTAAAGACAATTTCTTTACACTTTATTACCAAATTGTTAGGTTGTATAGTTAGTCCTCACACTAAACTCCACACACTAGTGGCCACAGGTTTAAAACTGGTCTTACTCATATTTTTTGACAATTTGATTTAGGCGAAGGGGGGAGGCGGGGGCGACAGAGGAGGAGATCAAGGGGAGGAGGCCGAGGAGGAGAGAGAATAATCGGGTATGGCGGGTCAAGGGGGTCTGGAGGGTTCGGGTTAACCCGACCCATTTAATAATCGGGTCAGACGGGTCGACCCAATTATGACCCAAACCCGATTAGCTCAAACCCATACCGCTAACTTCGGGTCGGGTCGGGTCGGGTCGGGTCTGGCAGGTCGCGACCCGTCTGCCACCCCTAATTCAGCCCCCTCTCTAGGTATACTTTCAATATGTAGAGTGCATGAAAATCATGTTATCAACATATGCATGGAGATAGGCAATGAAGCTTAAATCATTAAAACATATAAAAAATCATAATTTTTATTAAAACTAAACAAACTTCAAAGTGTATGTATGTTTTGTCAAAACTAAAGTATACATACATATCCCAAACATAAACGAGTCCACAAAAGAATATTGCATAAAGTCAAGTAACTCTAGGATAGACATTTATATCTATAGTTTTGGACAAAATTAACATATACATGACGCTAAACAAAAACATGTACAAAAATAGAGAAAACAAGTAAAGGTGCAAGAATCATCAAAATAAGGTCATACAAGTACATCTAATGAGTAAAAATGAGCAATAAAGCACAAACGCCTGATAATCAAGTGTAGCTCACTAATTGTACAAGTAAAAACACAAGTTTTAATAAAAACCTACATCCAAACAAGTAATCAAAATATGAAGCACAAAAACATAAACAAACATGATCATTAGGGTAAATGCACGTGCTACTAGAACTAAGATATAACAATAGGTAAACTAATGTGAGAACACAAAAATATGAATTCATATGAACATGGGTGTATCTCAAATACTATACATGTATATCACAAGTCTAATAAACATTGCATTTAATATAGTGAACATAAAAGTCAATACATGCTAAAAATCAAAAATGAGAAAGCATGTAAACAAAAATGGGAGTTAGAGATAGTTGCCAAACTATATGAACTATTCTCTAGGTCTTCAAATCATGGCGGTCTTCCTACCAAACATCCTTGAAGGTGATGCATCCAATATAGTGTCCATCAAGCCCAAACGCATCCACCATTAAGGCACCAATACTCTCACGTCGAGTGAGAGCTCACACCTACAACAAATGAAATAGGGGTGGATTTAGATACCCACACTTTCTTAGGTCCATGGGGGTTAGCACCTTTCCTAACACAAATAAACTTACTTGCAAAATTTAGAGCATGTATTCTATTATAACAAAATTTTGTAAGGTAGCCCTTTACCCAAAATGTGTACAAGTGTGCACATGAGCATATAAGGTGTCATGTGTGTGAACGTGAAAAGTATGAGTATGCCGTGGTTTGTGTGCATGAATATGTGGAGCATATTTCTTATGAAACATGAATTCCAATCGTGTGTGGTTCATGGCACATTTGCTCAAAGTGGAGCCCAAACAATCAACACTCTTCTTTAAAGTACAAATATCATTGTCAATACTTGAAGAAGATGTGGAGCAAGCAATATATTTATCAATAGAGGAGAAAGCAATAGAAACATGACAAATATGAGCATCAAAATTTTTTTTCAAAGAAACTTTTCTTTGAAACAAAATTTAATTCTTTTGAAATCAAAACAATTTTATTTTTCAAAGAATCATTTTCTTTTACAACAAAACCAAGTTTTGAAGACAACACCTCATTCTTCTTCAAAACATCATTAGCTTCATTTTTATTTTTCAACGTTTCATTTTCTTTTAAGTAAGGTCAAGTTGGGTATTCAAGGAATCCCTTTCATTTGAAATCTCAACCCTCTATTGCAAAACCACATTAAGTTTTGAAAATAAGTTTTTATTTTCTTCTTTTAGTTTAAAACTCTTGCTTTTCAAAGCTTTATACTTTGATGCCAAGTTTTCATAAAACATAGATAGTTCTTCATTTAATGCATGTGCATCCACATTATCATCACAAGAAGAACAAACATTATCATCAAGATGGATATCCGAATATACCTCAAGGGAGTCATTCCCTTGGACCATGTAGCACGTTTGCTCAGATTCATCCTTTCTTAATTCTCTCTCCAAAATTTGTCGAGCTTGTTTCTTGGGAGAGATCATTGTGTTCCACACTGCAAAAGCAGAATCATAATGAGAAATCAAAGAAAGATATTCTTTACTAACTATGTCCTTTAATGCATCTATGGCCTATGCATTAGCCCTTAATACTTGTCATTACCAATATATGATTTCTTGGTAGTGGCAAAGTAAACATGCAAACCTAGGGCTTTGAGATAAGCACTCATCTTAATTTCCACATATCAATGTTGGAAACATCATACATGGGTGGAGTAAGAAAATCTATGAGTGTATAAACTATATGTGTCCAAAGCAATCAAGATTAGCAATCAAAGGATCACATTCCTAGGTGGTTAAACCGAATATCAGGAGCGCTCGCTCCGATACCAATAGTAAGTACACCTAGAGGGGGTGAATAGGTATACAAGCTAATCTAGGACAAATAATGCGGAATTAAAAACTTAATTGCTAACACACTATGTGTAACCAAGAGTGAGCCCAAATTCCCCATGAAGGACTCTAGAACTACTTCTCTATATTCCTCTTGACTAAGAGTTGAGGTGTTATTAAAGCTCTCTTAGTTGAACACAAGTGTGGGCACACAATAAAATCTAGGATATGAATATGAACAATAAAAGCAATGTAAGATATAAGAGATAAGAGTTAAGAGAAAAGATTCAAACATAAATACCGAGATATGTTCGAGGTTCGAGCCACTGCTCTACGTCCCCACCTTCACACAGAAGGATTTTCACTATGTCCACATACGACCTTTCACAAAGGAACCTCTATTGAGGAATTACAACTCAACACCGGGAGTACACACCTTCTCCTCTTAACACAAACTCCTCTACACAAGAGAAAGCACAAAGTAAAGAATGAAATACACTTGGTGATCACAAAGATCACAAACACTCTCTTGGTGATTGATCAGTCATATATATTGCATATATATTGTCATATTATCATGTTTATTATCTAATAAATCCAATTGATAAGTCTTATTTTTATTTAATAATGTGCAGGCCCATCACTAATGGATGTGGAAGGAAATTAAGCCCAAAAGCCCACTTTAATTCTGATTTAATTAAATTTAAAAATCTTAAATAAAGATAGGGACAAATATTCAAGAGGATAGGGATAATTACAGCTGAAGATCAATGCAAATCAGAAAGATAACACCAAATGAAAACCGATAAAATTTGATTTCTATAAATCTATTTTGATTAGCTAAAGATCAACCGAGGATAACATCAAATACAAAGTTCAAATTCAAAATCCAAAGGGATAGATGGATAGGGAGAAGATCAACAGATTTGATGAAGCAATTTTGACTCAGATTCAGACTGGATATATTTTAGTATTTGAATCATTACTTTCTCTACCAAAACTCAAATCTAATGATTCAAGATGATCAGAACGAAGACTTAAAAAGCTACAACTCTTACGTTGATCATTGTTTCTAATTCTATCATTTGATAAGTTATATTCAACAATTAACACGCCAATAAGTTGCAGATCAGAATTGAATATCCACACCAAATCAAGTTTGGCGATAAGAGGAGAATTCAAATTCAGAAATAGTCAGATCCTCTTATCTCCTCACTCCTCTCCCCTCTGGGTTTTTGCCTATAAAAGGCAGGGAGTTTACTGAAGGAGGGACCGAAGACTAGTTTAAGTTTTTCTCTTATTTCTAGGGTTTAGGATCATTGTTAGATAGTTAATGAGAAGTTGTATCTCAGTTTTTAATTTATAGTTCAGTCCAGATACAAGTGAGAGAAAGGAAAAGAGTGATTGTAATCTGAAGTTGAAGTGACATCAATAAAGAATCAAGACTTCTCTTCTTCTCCAATCACTGGTATGTTTCATTTCATTTACATGTCTTATTTTACGTTAATTATGAGTAGCTAAATTCATTTTTCTGGGCTCACTATCATCTCTCTTCGATCCCTCTTGTTTTGAATGATTTTTATGTAAAAAACCCAACGGAATCATATTATTGCCTTAAACTAAGCCTTGCTTCTTTGAAAGGGATCTTGAAGGCACATGAGGATGGGTTTGAATTTCTAAAACTCTTATGTTTAAAATATCACTTGAACTTATTTTTATTTCATACTTAAAAAATGACTTGATAATTTAACATTCAGTTCAAGATGAATTATTTAAAAAAAAGGTTAACTTTTCAAAACAATCTTATTTGCTTTACTTAAAACTTTCAAAATTGAAGCTTAAGTTTTTGCCTACGATCAAGTTGAGGTACTGAGATTTTCAAGAGAAGAACATATCATTGAGAAGTAAGATAGTAAGCCCGGATCTTTTTCATATATTAAAACAAACAAACAATCACTCTTCAAGCCTTTTTAAAGATCATCTTTTCCAAAGCCTTCTCGAAGTTTCAATTTTTCTTTAAATCACTTTCCTACTCTCTATTCTCTTTTCAACATAAAAAAAATACCAACACCATTCTTTACTTTTGAAATAATACATCAAAAAGTTTTCATCGCATTCCTCCTCATGGATCATGATCTGTTAGCCCAAAGCTACATGGTTATTCTCACTGCATTTACTTGCAATCAATTTTGGCGCCGTTGCCGGAGAGGGAACGGTGTAATTATTTTTTAACAAGTTTGGTGTCTTGTTTCAGGGCCATCAAAAAATCAGATTTAGCACTCAAGCCTTGCAGGAGAAGACTTGATATTCTGTGTCCTACTCTAAAAAGTAGGAAATAGAATTTTAAGAAATTGCATCTCAAAAGCTTGAAATTTTTTTTGGACTACTAAAAACTCTTTTTAGCAAGACATCTTGCTTTACGAAAATACAGTTTTTTTATTAATTTTGCTGTATCTGATATCCACGTACCCTATTTTTAATCTAACAGTAATCTAATTGATTGTCAATTGCTTAAAAAAATGTTTAGACATGCATTCTAGGCATTTACTTTTCTTTTACAATTACTGTTGAAGAAAGTTGGAGACAATGTACGTTTGCATAGAATCCAACATAATAACATTCTTGGGTGATTTTCTTGCTTTTTAATTGTTACTATTGCTTTATACTTGCACACTTGCACAATCTGTTTTAAGGGCAAAACCCAAAACAAGATAAGGTGGGGAAGTTATTACCCTTAGCCCGCAAACCATCTCCAAGCACGCACAACCTAACCCTAACTTAAAATCTAATAGATCTTGGCCTTAGGGACATCTCAAACTCATTAGGAGATTATACTAAGGGGAAATGTGTTAGAATTTGACTCCTACCAAATCAGTGTCTAAGGATAGGGATTGAGAGGCGAAACCCCGAAGGTTGGTGGTTTGGCTTAATTAGGCCCGTCGCTTTTGCACGGATACCTCCCACCAATCTTTCCCTAACCTGGCTGATTAGCTTGTGGTCAAAGTCTTCATTATACCTCCTGTGGACAATCAACCAGTTAGGAGTTGTTTAGGTCAAGGTTAACTTAGACTAGGCTTGGTTGCTTTTTCTTGTTGACAATTGGTGAACTTGTTTATGGTATAGGGTTGTGTATGCAAAAGTGTGATCGATAGACCCAAATTCATCCAGGTTAACTAGAAACATATCACCACCCAAGCTTGAACGAAAACCAGATCCGGTTATGGCTCAACCGACATCTTTGCAGGATAGGTTCTATCCCATTAGAACCAAACTTCCATCTTGCAACCAACTTTCATCGGTTGGTGAACACAACTTTGAGCTCATGCCTCAGTTCATCAACACACTCCCTAACTTTCATGTCTTAGACTCTGAAGATGCTTATTTCTTCATAAGAGAATTTGAGAAAGTATGCTTAATGATGAAAATCCCACACCTTGTAGATGATGCTATTAGGTTAAGATTTGTCCATTTGCTCTTAAGGACTTAGCCAAGAAATGGCTTTACAGTTTAACGGCCGGTTCTATCACATCGTGGGATGGTTTCATCAAGGTCTTCTTGAAGAAATTCTATACAATTCATAACACCGCTCTCATTAGGAAGAACATGATGCAGTTCATGCAAGAACCTAGTGAACCGTTTTGGAGGTACTTTGAACGCTTCAAAGACCTCCTTGTCCAATGTCATCATCATGGAATAGAGAAATAGCGACAATGCCAAATTCTCTATGACGGTTTAGACACTTAACCAAGACCCTCTTAGAAACATTGTGCCAAGGGGGATTCTTGTAAAAGGACGAAAATGAAGGATGGGATTTATATGAGAATCTAGCTGAAAAAACAATCCAATGGGAGCTGACAAATGAAAACTCTAGAAATTCAAACTCCATCTCTTCAAAAAGGAGGTTTCCATTCAATCAAATCATCCATAGCTGTCGAGGCTAGAATAGCAAACCTAGATAGAAAACTGAAAGATTTAGAAACTAAAAAACCAAGTCCAGTTAACCAAGTCAGCCTAAACTAATTTCCAATTCTGGGCTATTCAAGCAATGAATCATGTGTTTGAGGAGTGTGATTAGTCTCTAATTTTGCATAATTTGTTGGCCCAAAGGCCTTCCACTCTAGTTTTGATGATGATTAACTCATGTAGTTATGTGTACTAATAATCTTGTGATTTTAGTTTCAGATCATTAATCAAGATATTAGTTGGTGAAAGCTTCCACACATCTTTCACATGTTGATTCAAGAGCCCGAGCGTCAAAGATCACATATAGCACTTGCTCAGTGGATCAAAGAGTTTTGGATCGAGTCGGCTTGGAGATTGCGCTCTACAAGAAGACATCGGTACCATAGTTTAGATTTGTGTTTAGATCCAAATTGTAAAGATTAGAATAGTATGATATGCTCAAGTTCACAACACACACGTTTCATGTTTTTGGTTTTCGGTTTTAGGTTTAACCGATCTTGGTTTGCATGAATAGATATTATATCAAAACAAGTTTACATGGTTTAATGTATATTAGATTTATTCTATATACATGCATGCTTCAACTCTTAGACAAACTTACTTTGATATACCTATTTCATGTGTTTTATGTTTTGTGTTTTAACAAAACTTATTTTTGGTATTAAGGACAAAAACTATGATATATATATGTTTCATGTATATTGGATTTCTATCCATATGCATCATGCTTCAAAGTGTTTAAATATCATGTTTTTGTATTTGGAAGAGTTTTGTACAAAACGTATTTTCTATTCAAAATCTAAGTTTTAGAAAATACAGTTTTGGTTTTTGGTAAAAATGATAAGACACAAAAATAGTTCATATTGATTGATATTTGAGCTAAACTTTTTACCACATGTTTATATATCAATGCAAAATGATAAAACTATTTTTGGTGATTTTTAGGAGTGTTAAAAGATTTTTAACAATATTTTTAAACTGTTTTTCTGACCCAGTTTTCTGTTCCAGGCTTCAACCAGTCGACTAGTCTACTGACAAGTCGACTTGGGATGAAGTCGGTCGACCGGGTCGGTCGACCGACGTGCACAGATCTATGCACGTTTGGACGGTCGACCGTCAGGGTCGACCAGGTCTGAGAGCAGAGCTCTCTGTTTGTTTGGGTCGACCGGGGCGGTCGACCGTTAGCTGCCAAAGGGCAGAATTTGACCGTTGGACGGTCGACCGGCAGTGTATTTCTGGCTTTTTCTGCTGCCAACGGCTATATTTTTCTGGGGTCTATAAATACCCCATTTGTGAGAGTTTTTCTCTAAGAATTTTTGTGCGAATTTTTCCCTACTCTCTGGTGTTTTCACAGCAATCAAAAAAAGTTTTTGAACTCATATTGAACAATCTATTTGAAGTTTTTGCTAGGGTTTGGAAAACCAAAGAAAAGGATTTTTGGGAAAAGAGTTTTGATTCATCATCTATATCTTGGTTTAAGTTTTTCCAAGGATTTTTCTTTGTGATTTTGATTTCCATTCCATTGGTTTTCTCCACACTTGAGCTACAATCTACTATCTCTTCTATAGGATCTTTGTGTGGGAGAAAGAGATTGTTTGTGGTTGTTTGTTAGACCAAGTTAAAAACCCAATCTTTGTTTGGCTTTGTGCCTTGGGTTGTATCCCTCAAGTTGTGAGGTGATCCTTGTTTGCTTTGTGCTAATCCCTCAAGTTGTGAGGTGATTGTTTTGCTGGATTGGAGCTTGCCTCAAGGAGGAGGTTGTGGTTGTAAAGAGAGGAGTTGGGTACTCCTTGTGAGAGTTCTTTGTGGACTAGCTAGTGGATTAGAAATCCTTCGTGTGTCGAAGGCGGGGATGTAGAGCTGGGTGCTCGAACCTCGAAACATATCTTGTTGTTTGCGCTTGATCCATTGACTCTCTCTATCTCTCTCTTTACTTTGTGCCTTGCAACTATTCATATTGTGCATTCATTATTGCTTGGCTTGGTTGTGTGTGCATCACTTGTTGTTTGCACTTGAGTGTATTGCATTAAGTTTTTAAATTTCGCATTGTGTTCATAGATTAGCTATATCACCTATTCACCCCCACTCAGGTGACATTTCAATTGGTATCAGAGCTAGTGCTCCTGATATTTAGGT
This sequence comes from Agave tequilana, assembly GCA_038442645.1. NCBI lineage: Eukaryota > Viridiplantae > Streptophyta > Magnoliopsida > Asparagales > Asparagaceae > Agave > Agave tequilana. The sequence goes on from JAVJIF010012480.1 coordinate 85,876, forward strand.
TTAACCACCTAGGAGTGAGATCTTGGTTTGCTAATCTTCATTTGCATTCTCATTTGCACTCATTTAGTTTGCACTCATGGATAGCCCTCCTATGTTTGACCATTTTAGACTTGATACTTGGAAGGTAAATATGAGTAGGCATTTAAAAAGCCTAGGACATCTAGTTTATCAAGCCTCTACTCAAGAATCATTCCCTAATAATAGCAAGCATAAAAAGGCTAATGCATTAGCACTTAGAGCACTTAGAGCATCTCTTAATGAACATCTTTTACCGATATTTGATCGTTATGACTCGGCTTTTGCAGTTTGGAGCATATTGACTTCTCCCGAGCTTCCAAGGATTATCAACAAGATGAGGAGATCTAAGAGAGAAAAGTCCGAAGAGCATTGCTTCATGGTCCAAGGGAATAACTCCCTTGAGGTACAATCGGACACTCAATTAGATGATAGCTCTAGTTCCTATTGCTATGGATGTTTAGAAGTCCAATCTTTAAATTTGGAACTTGCTCAAAAGCTTGAAAATTTCTTGGAAAAACACAATCTTTTGAAAGAGGACAACCTTGTTTTGAAAAATGAATTAAAGGATTTTTGTTCTAATTTTGAATTGGTTTTGCAAGAGAAGGAAGAGATCACTAATGAACGTGACTCACTAAGATCTCAACTAGACCTTGCCCTTAATGAGATTGAAGTTTTGAAAAGCAAAAATGATTGTGATGATGTTGTGAAAAACAATGAGGTTTTATCTTCTAAATTGGATTTTACTTTTAAAGATAACCTTATTTTGAAAAATAAAATTGAGTCAATTACAAAAGAGTTGGATTTGGTTTTAAAGAAAAATGAATCTTTGAAAATTGAAATTGATTCTCATCTGTGCCATGCTAGTGTAGCTTCTACTTCTTGCACACCTATTGCATGCTCCACTTTATCTTCCACTATTGAAAATGATATAAATGTTTTGAAGATGAGTGTTGATAGTTTGGGCTCCACTTTGAGCCAATGTGCTTTGAACCATTCACGCTTGGAAACCTTGGTTCGAAAGAAACAAGTTCCAACTTTGCATGCACACCCATCATGGCATACACGTGCTTTCCACGGACACAACCATGACATGTATGCTCATGTGTACACATGTACACATTGTGGCCGAAAAGGCCATCTTGCTAGATTTTGCTATGATCGCTTACATTTTGAAAATTTAGCAACTAATCTTGTTTGGGTTAGAAAGGATACTAACCCCTATGGACCCAAGAGAAAATGGGTACCAAAAAATACCTCCTTGACTTTTGATGTAGGTGGGAGCTCTCGCATCACGTGAGAGTCTTGGTGCCTTGAGGTGGATGCGTTCTAAGCTTAAAAGAGAACCATTTGGATGCTTCACTTTCAAGGGGATTTGGTGGGAGGACCACCGTGGTTTGGAGAACTAGAGATGCACTTTCATCGGTTTTGGTATCATTCTCTAACTCCCATTTTTATTTGCATGCTTTTCATGTTCATCCATTCATAGCATGTCTTGTTTTATTGTTCAATATGCTTATGTCATGTTGATTAGATTAGTGTTATACATGTTTAGTTACTTGAGACACCCATGTTCTATATGGATCTTATCTTTGTGTTCTCACCTTGTTTAGTACTATCATGTATGACCTAGATCTAATGTACATGCATATACATAATGATCATATGGATGCTTATGATGTTTTTGTTTTGATGACTCATGTTTTATTGTTTCATGATTAGTATGATATTTGCCATGTTTATTAGACTTTTGCTTTACATGATTAGTTGTGGAGACACCCATGTTTAGTATGGACCCATATTTTGTGTTCTCTTTATGTTTTAGCTATCATGTTAATCATAGATCTAATGCACATGTCTTTGTCATGCTAATCATATGGTTGACTATGACTTTTTGTTTTAATAATTCATGTTTTTGATTATTATGATCATATTGATTGTTGACCCGTTTTATGCTTCATGTTTTGACTACTTGCTTGAATGATAGTTTTCATTGAGACTAGGATTTATACTTGTACAACTAGTGAGCTACAAATAGACCTTTATATATGTTTGTGCTTGAACGCTCATTTGTATTCACTTGATATACTAGTATAGTCTAGTTTTGATGATTCTTGCATTTGACTTGTATTCATCATTTTACATATTTTGTTTTAACTTCATGTATATGTCCATCTTGTCCAAACTATCATTTATACATATACATCCTTGAGCCACGTGCCTTCATGCATATACTTTTGTGGACTCATTGTGTTTAGGATATGTATGTATACTTTAGTTTGTACATGACATACATATGCCTTGAAGGTTAAATCGTTTGGATGAATTTCATGTTTTCAAGATGATTTCAATTGGTGATTTCACATCTGAGATGAATTTCATGTTTTCTATATTGAGCTTGATTGTCCTTTTTCATGTTGATATGTTTCTCACAACACTTGTACACTCACCTTATTTAATGTTTTCTCATGACTTAGTTTTCATGAGTACAAATTGTGCTATATGGATTTTGAGTGTTTTAGTGCCATGTGGTTTACATGTGTCTTCATGAAAAATATTTTTGTTATTTCTTGTTTGAAGGATCTCGTACTAGTTGATTCATATAACTAGTTGTGATATTCTTCCTTAGTAGTAGTTTTCAAACATACTATATTTGTAAACCTATTTTTGAAAACCCCTACCATCTAAGGGCGGTTGGATGGGAGATCATGCTCATGTATGCTTTATAGTGAAAATCATAGTAAACTTGAACATGAAATGGGTGGTAGGAATATGAGATATACACTTGATCTTATTGTTATTTCAATTGGTATCATTGAATTCTTTCAATTGGTATCAATCTTGACAATTCTTGTATACTCATATATTTGTATGTATGTATGCTTTCTTTTCAAAGAATATCAATTTCAATTGGTATCTACTTTTCATACATATATATGTTTTATTTGTGCTTATTATATCCCTATATCTTTAAGCACAAGATTTTGTTTATGATAATCTTGAGCTTCAACTTTGTTTCAATTGATTTAGTTTTCAATTGGTATCTTAATTCGAGCCTTATCATAGTTTTTATTGGTATTTCATAAAGGGGGAAAAAATCTTGTATTTCATCTTTCAATTGGTATTTTGTTTACCACTCCCTTGCTTTATGATAGAGAATAATAATTTCAATTGGAAATAATTTCAATTTGTATCAAAATCAAATTTGTTTATATACTTAAAAATAATAATTTCAATTGGTATTAAGATCTATGTTTAATTTCAATTGGTATCAACATTTATGTTTAGAAATTCAAAATTTGTTATGTTTAATATCAAGATTGTTTATTTACAATTGGTATGTTGTTTGTTTACTTATCAATTGGTATCAAGACTTTTGTTTTTCAATTGGTATAGTTTCATTTTTAATTGGTATCAAAATGCACTTCATTGACACATTTTTAATTGGTATCATATTTGAGTTTAGACAAAAAGGGGGAGAGCATCCCTTGATTAATTCCTTGTTTTGAATATAAAAAGAATATGTTTTTATTAGTTTTGTAAATAAGGGGGAGAAGAATTTCTTTTAATCAGAATATGTTTTTATTAGTTCTGTTTTGTCTTTAACCCCTTTGTTGATGATTGACAAAAAGGGGGAGAAGAATTTGAGTTTATATGCATGTTTGTATGCATGTTTTATGTGTTTTTACATTAAGTTCAATTGGTACTTAAAGAACATGTTTAGTTTTGGTATCAAGAGCTTGTAAAAGAGATCATTAGTTTTGTTTTGCATATATTGAGTTTAATTGGTATCTAGAGCATGTTTATTTGTTTAGTTTAATTGGTATCAAGAGCATGTTTATTTGTTTTTGCTAATTGGTATCTAGAACTTGTTTACATGTTTTATAATTTCATTGGTATCTAGAGCCATTTATTAGTTGTTTATCCTATGCATGAGTTAAGGGGGAGCTTCTTTGAAGCTTAACTTTAATCCATGCATATATAACTCCATGAGTTTTGTCATCATCAAAAAGGGGGACATTGTTGGCCCAAAGGCCTTCCACTCTAGTTTTGATGATGATTAACTCATGTAGTTATGTGTACTAATAATCTTGTGATTTTAGTTTCAGATCATTAATCAAGATATTAGTTGGTGAAAGCTTCCACACATCTTTCACATGTTGATTCAAGAGCCCGAGCGTCAAAGATCACATATAGCACTTGCTCAGTAGATCAAAGAGTTTTGGATCGAGTCGGCTTGGAGATTGCGCTCTACAAGAAGACATCGGTACCATAGTTTAGATTTGTGTTTAGATCCAAATTGTAAAGATTAGAATAGTATGATATGCTCAAGTTCACAACACACACGTTTCATGTTTTTGGTTTTCGGTTTTAGGTTTAACCGATCTTGGTTTGCATGAATAGATATTATATTAAAACAAGTTTACATGGTTTAATGTATATTAGATTTGTTTTATATACATGCATGCTTCAACTCTTAGACAAACTTACTTTGATATACCTATTTCATGTATTTTATGTTTTGTGTTTTAACAAAACTTATTTTTGGTATTAAGGACAAAAACTATGATATATATATGTTTCATGTATATTGGATTTCTATCCATATGCATCATGCTTCAAAGTGTTTAAATATCATGTTTTTGTATTTGAAAGAGTTTTGTACAAACGTATTTTCTATTCAAAATCTAAGTTTTAGAAAATACAGCTTTTGGTTTTTGGTAAAAATGATAAGACACAAAAATAGTTCATATTGATTGATATTTGAGCTAAACTTTTTACCACATGTTTATATATCAATGCAAAATGATAAAACTATTTTTGGTGATTTTTAGGAGTGTTAAAAGATTTTTACAATATTTTTAAACTGTTTTTCTGACCCAGTTTTCTGTTCCAGGCTTCAACCAGTCGACTAGTCTACTGACAAGTCGACTTGGGATGAAGTCGGTCGACCGGGTCGGTCGACCGACGTGCACAGATCTGTGCACGTTTGGACGGTCGACCGTCAGGGTCGACCGGGTCTGAGAGCAGAGCTCTCTGTTTGTTTGGGTCGACCGGGGCGGTCGACCGTTAGCTGCCAAAGGGCAGAATTTGACCGTTGGACGGTCGACCGGACCGGTCGACCGGCAGTGTATTTCTGGCTTTTTCTGCTGCCAACGGCTATATTTTTCTGGGGTCTATAAATACCACATTTGTGAGAGTTTTTCTCTAAGAATTTTTGTGCGAATTTTTCCCTACTCTCTGGTGTTTTCACAGCAATCAAAAGAAGTTTTTGAACTCATATTGAACAATCTATTTGAAGTTTTTGCTAGGGTTTGGAAAACCAAAGAAAAGGATTTTTGGGAAAAGAGTTTTGATTCATCATCTATATCTTGGTTTCAGTTTTTCCCAATGATTTTTCTTTGTGATTTTGATTTCCATTCCATTGGTTTTCTCCACACTTGAGCTACAATCTACTATCTCTTCTATAGGATCTTTGTGTGGGAGAAAGAGATTGTTTGTGGTTGTTTGTTAGACCACCAAGTTAAAAACCCAATCTTTGTTTGGCTTTGTGCCTTGGGTTGTATCCCTCAAGTTGTGAGGTGATCCTTGTTTGCTTTGTGCTAATCCCTCAAGTTGTGAGGTGATTGTTTTGCTGGATTGGAGCTTGCCTCAAGGAGGAGGTTGTGGTTGTAAAGAGAGTAGTTGGGTACTCCTTGTGAGAGTTCTTTGTGGACTAGCTAGTGGATTAGAAATCCTTCGTGTGTCGAAGGCGGGGATGTAGAGCTGGGTGCTCGAACCTCGAAACATATCTTGTTGTTTGCGCTTGATCCATTGACTCTCTCTCTATCTCTCTCTTTACTTTGTGCCTTGCAACTATTCATATTGTGCATTCATTATTGCTTGGCTTGGTTGTGTGTGCATCACTTGTTGATTACACTTGAGTGTATTGCATTAAGTTTTTAAATTCCGCATTGTGTTCATAGATTAGCTATATCACCTATTCACCCCCCCCCTCTAGGTGACTTTTCATAATTTTCATCACATTCTCATATTTATTTGATACAAAATTCTGCTAATAAAACTTTGCTTGTTTGATCCTAGGTCCATGGTGTACAAATGAAGAAGAAGACCCTAAATCACCATTTAATGGGTGATTAGAAGCCTACCAAGTAGCTGTTGACTTTAGGGAGGAGATTTTGTCAGTCAGGGCATAAAATCCCGAATCCAAGAGATCCAGATGTCAGAAGACTGATGGGACGGTCGCTGCCCGAAGCCAGGCGCGCGCGCCTGCGCTTTGGGCCACGGGTCGTCCCCTTGGCCCCCTTTCCTCTGGTGCTTATAAATACCCCTCAGGGGATTCAGTTTGGAGATATCTAGAGCTTTAGGATCTTTATGTTAGTTTAATTTTGGAGTTGTAGTTGTTGTTGTTGTTCCTCTTCTAGTTTTAGTTTTAGCCATTAGAGAGAAAGAGAGAGTGCGTGTAAAGGTTGTATTTGAAGGTGACAAGCTAATACAAGTAACTACTTCTCTTTCTTCTTTCCATTTTCTTGTGTTTTTCATTTGCTTTTACTTCCTTGTTGTAGTGTAACTCATTTTCTCTTTACTTCTTTCTTTTGTTGTTTCTTGTTGTAGTGTAATTCCCTTCCTCTCTACTTCTTTTCCTTTGTTGTTTCTTTTACTATTATGTCTCACTAACTTTTCATTTGCATGGCTAACTAACTACTAGCCCACTAATCTCAGCAACTTGCTTGATAAATCCAAATGAGTCAATAGTGTCAACTAAGCCTTATGCAAACAAGAGCTATGGTATCTTAAGACGAGGGTTCTAACTCTAACTTGCATTCAAGTATTCACTTTATTATATTTCATGCTTAACGGGTTTTTGATGATATATGGATTGCATGCTTTACTTGTTTTTGTAAGTTAGAGATTTCCTTTTAACTTTGCCGATACCATTAGTGCACTTGTGTCTTCCCCTATTCTCGCCTTCAATTGGATCTTGATAAGGGAATGTCCAAGTATTTGTCGTGTAAAGCTAAGTTAAAGGAAGGACTTTCATTTGCTCCCAACGTGAATAGTTCCTATGCATAAAGATTTTACTTGCCTATGATCCATCGTGAGGCTACATCTTCAAGAAGTTAGGGATTAGTGGTAACACTTAGTAGAAAGTTAGCCATGCGCTTTTACCATTAAGAAAAACTCCACTTTTATAAATCAACAAACCACTTCAAAACTATTCTTCAAACAAACTTGTTTTCATTTTTCAATTCTTTATTTGGAAACAAAGAACTTTCTCTTTTCTTGAACAAAGAAGCCGCATCAACCTTTCATCGCTCTCCCTTCTTGTGGATACGACCCGTAGAGCCACTTTGCTACTACGAAAAAATCGCAAAAGCAGTAACATCGACCCATACTCTTTTTACTTATTCTTGTGCTTGCTTTTGCCGATCAAATTTTGACGCCGTTGCCGGGGAGGGAACAGCTTTATTGTTCAATACTAAAGATTTTTCTTTATTCTTGTATGTAGGAGAAGTACCAAGGAGCTCACTTTCATGGAAAGCAAAAGTGGTGGCCAAAGACATTGCACGAGGATTTATTTGCCCTCGAAAAATTTGTATAAAAACGAGTTTCTCCGATTGAAGTACTAACGAACTCTTCTGTAGGGTTGCTGAAAGCCGCAAAAAATTGCTTTCTAAATTTTTAAAGTTTCCTTGGATGCTTCACCTTATGCATGTGTAATAAACTCAACAGAAATCCATTTGTTGCTTAATTAAAATTTAGATTAGACTCTTACATTTAGGGCACTTGTCTATTTCAATTCATTTCAATTTTTGTTGAAGAGTGCTGGAGAAAAGGTACGTGTGCATTCATATAAAATAGGACTAACATTCTGGAGTGATTTATCGCTTTAAGGGTTACCTTGTTGTGACTAAACTGTACACTTGCACAATTGACTTTAAGGGCAAAACCCAAATAAATAAGATAAGGTGGGAATTTCATCACCCTTCCTTTGCCCAAAAACCATCTCCAAGTGCACTCACACCATCCCAAACCTTAACTAAAAACTGATAGACGTTGGCCCTAGGGACATCTCGGACTCATTAAGAGATTAACCGAGGGTGAAAATTGCAAGAACTATACCCCTGCAAAATCGGTGTCTAAGGAAAGTGGATTGAGAGGCAAAGCCTCGAAAGCTCCATGGTTTGGCGTAATTAGGCTCGTTGCTAATACCCGGATACCTCCCCTGATCTTTGCCCTTTCCTGGCCGATTAGCTTGTAGTCGAGTTCCTGCAACAACCTCCCTCGGAGAATCGACCAGTTAGGAGTCGTCTACGTCTAGGTACCTTAGACTAAGGCTTGGTGGTTGTTTTTCTTTCTTTTGTTTGTTTTTTATTCTTTTCGATTGTTTGTTGTTTTTACGTTGTTTGTGGTGTGCTGCATGCAAGAGTGGGTGAGAGATTCTGCAACTTCCAGATTAACAAGAAACACTTCTCTACCTTTTCATCTAGAGCCGGTGATGGCATCACTTCAGGACAGATTTTATCCGATTAGAACCTCATTACCATCTTGTATAAAACTGCCTGAGACAAATGGAAATAATTTTGAATTAAAGCCTCAATTCATCAACACTCTCCCAAAGTTTCATGGTTTAGAATCACAGGACGCATACTTCTTTGTTAGGGAATTTGAAGAAATGTGCCTCATGATGCGTATACCCCAGCTAGGAGACGATGCCGTTAGGTTACGTTTCATCCCTAAAGGACCTAGCGAAGAAATGGTTGTACAGTTTGGCGGTAGATTCTGTCACGACATGGGGTGATTTCGTCAAGGCCTTCTTGAAGAAATTCTACCCAATTCAAAAAACGGCCCTCATTAGAAAGAACATCATGCAGTTCAGGCAAGAACCGAGCAGCCATTTTGGAGATACTTTGAGCGATTCAAGGATCTCCTATCTCAGTGCCCTCATCATGGTGTGGAGAAATGGCGACAGTGCAAGATTCTCTACGATGGCTTAGATTATCAAACGAAAATCCTTTTAGAAACCATCTGTCAGGGAGGGTTCTTGCAAAAGGATAAGAACCAGGGTTGGGATTTATTTGAGGATTTAGCTGAGAAAACCATGCAATGGGAGTCAGCCTCGAAAAAATCAAGGAATTCACAATCTATAGCTTCAAGAGGAGGGCTCCTATCTGTAGAATCATCCATTACTGCAGAAGCTAAGATTGCAACCCTAATGAGGAGAAAAGAGGCTCTGAAAACAAAAGAGCCAGCTGATTGAGATTTTCCTGCACACAAAATATAGAATTTCAGTTTTAAGAATAGGATGTGCAAGGTGCTCAATACTACCGCTATAGCAAGTGGCTATGCGGGTCGTGATCCACAGGGAGGGACTAGCGATGGAAGCTTGTTTAGTAAGTTCTCTAAAGTATTTGAATTAATAATTGTTAAAGTAAGGTTAGAAAGAAAGTGGTAGATTAAGAAGATGGAGAAACTAGAAGTAATATTTACAATGATATGATATTTACAATGATAAAGAAGAAGTGTGAAAAAGATTGGAATTTGGTGATTTACACTAAAAATAAAAGAAAGAAAACTAAAAACTAAAGAAAACATACTTACCTCTTCGGCCTGTTTACCTTGATCTGTCGCAACAACTTACCTTGTCTTTGAAGGCATTCAAGCATGGCGTGTAGGATCTTCCCCCTTCTCGATCTACATTACGAAAATAAAAGACAAACTATACTAGCAAGAGAAGGTTTGTTCATCACCATAGGCCATCAAGGGCACTTCAACGGCTAAGCAGTCTCGAAGCTATCAGATTCTCTTGGATTGGAAGACATCAGAGGGAAACAAAAACAAAACAAGAATAGAAGAACAAAAATAAACTTTGATTTGATTCAATTAACAATGGAAGAAAAGATTACTTACACCGATGTCACCTCAGTACAAGCTTGATCTCCTTCCTCCATGAAAGTATCCTCTCCTCTCAGTTACAAAAATTACATAAAAGAAAACTAAAAAAAACCTAAGTTACAATCTACAAGTTAGCCTAAGAAAAACCCTAATTTTTGTTTCTGTCCTCGACTCTGTTCTGTTCTTCTATGTTGCTCTGCAGGGGTATTTATAGGAGCTGGAAGACGTAGAGTCCCGGTACGACTCCTCGACGAAAGCAGCTGGCCAACCTCATCTGGATTGCCGCGGAAACGCGGGTTTGGCCGCGTTTCCGCGGCCATTGTGTGGCCTCTGGCCACGTTCTTTCGCGCGTGGCCTCCTCTGGTCCGTCCATCTGGGTATATTCTTCTGGTAGTTGTATCCCGACTCTTATTTTGAAAATTCGGGATAACTTGGGAAGCAAGCTACCCTAAATCCAAATCTTTCAAATCTTTTAAAACGAATTTCATCTTTGTACTCTCCTCCTATTATCTTTATCCTTGTCCTGCAAGTGATTAGGATTGAGTAGAAGTCTATCTCTTTCCTCTTCTTTTAGTAATTGCAACTTTTGCACTTGGTAATTGCAATTTTGGCATTTGGTAATTGCAACTTTTGCATTGGGCTTGGACATGGGCTTTTTGGGCTTCTTTTGGGCTTTTATTTCTTTATTTTTTATTACTCAAGGTCTGCACACAATAAATAATAAAACATTAGTAATAGTACAAAATTATAGGAATAAATATGAAAATGTGATAGTAAATGTAGTGATAAATATGCACTTTTTACTATCTATCACACCCCCACACTTATCTTTTTGCTCGTCCTCGAGTAAAAATCAAAAAAAAGAAAAACTAATCTAGCTAACTCATTTTCGTAGGAATCACGGTTGCACTTAGCACGTTGATTGGTAGTCAAAAGTGCATTTTTATCATCATATTTACCATCACAGTTTCATATTTATTCATTTAATTCTGCACATTTATTAATTATTAGTAATTTATTGTGTGCAGGCCTCGAATTGTTATTTTAGCAATAAATAAAGCCTAAAGAGCCCAAAAGCCCAGATCCAAGCCCATGTTTGAAGCCCAGGTGAAAAAGCGCAAATACAAAGAGTCAAAATGCAAATGCAAGGGCTAAAAGTTGCAAAAATCAGAAATTAGGGAAGGATAGACTTCTATCCAACCCTAAACACCTGCAGGATGAGAATAAAAGGCCAAGATAAGAAGAAAATTCGTGGGAGGAAGATTTGAAGAAATCTGGATTAAGGGTAACTTGATTACCAAGTTACCTCGAAAATCCAGATTTAAAAGGCCAAGATTACAATTCTAGAAGCAGGCGCCCACATGGACGGACCAGGAGAGGCCACGCGCCAAAGCGCGTGGCCAGAAGCCACAAAAGTGCCGCGGAACCGCCGCAAATCCGCGGCACTTTGATAAGATCCTGATCCCAAATTTCGTGGGCAGATTCTTCCGGGACTCTGTAGCCTTCTGCATCTATAAATATCTCCTGCAGTGCAACGTAGAGAGCGTCCAGCGTCCAGCAAAGGGCCAAAGTTCAGATTTTTAGGGTTTTTCCTCTTTCTTCTAGGTTAGGTTTCTTTTTGTTTATCTTTTGTAAATTCTGAGAGTGGAGGAAGCTTTCATGGAGGAAAGAGTCCATGCTTGTACTGAGGTGACAGCGGTGTAAGCCAACTCTTCTTCAATTGTTAATGAAATCCATTCAAAGGTTTGTTTTTGTTATGTTTATTTGTTCATCTCTTCTATTTTATGTTGTGTTCTTGTTCTCTTTGATCTTGTTTTCTATATTGTTTCCTTCTCTGATGTCTTGCAAACCGTGAGAACTTGACGCTTTGAGACTACCTAGCCGAAGAAGGAACCTTGACGGCCCATGGCGATGAACAAGTCTTCATAGCTTGTTGTTTTATTTCGTAGAGTAGATTAAGAAGGCGGACGATCCCATAAGCCGTGCTTGTACGCCTTCCAAGAAAAGGGAAATCATCGCAACGGTTCAAACGGCAAGCAAATAAAGAGATAAGTTTTCCTTTCTTTTCTTTTATTTTCTTTTCGTAGATTAAATCCACATCTCTCCAATATTCTTTCCCACAACTCATTGTAAATACCACGTTTCTTTGTAAATACCATCGTGACAATTAACTAAAAAAAGATAAATTTTAGAGATTAACTTGCTTAACGCTTCTATCGCAGTCCCTCCTTGAGGATCACGACCCGCATAGCCTTGCTACCGCGGATTAGAACTGAACCTCACACTACTATTTCTAAATTTAATATCCTTATTTTTGTGTGCAGGAAAAATCAGTCAACAAATTGGCGCCGTTGCCGGGGAGGGACGGTAAGTTATTCTCTAATAAAAAAATATTTTTTATTAACTTATTCTTTATTCTTTTCTGTTGCAGGTTACAGGTGAAGAAACAGGATTTTTGCAACTGCAGTAACATATAAGTGGACCTGGGCCTCTGCTCCAGAAAGCAGAGCCCAGGATCCCTCCAAATTGCCGCAGAAACGCGGCCAAAGCCGCGGATCTGCGGCAAGGAGGAGTTCACTCCTGACAATTTTTCTGTAGGGTCTTCAGCTCTGCAAAATACAGCTTCTGCAATACTTATCTTCCTGTATTATTCACCATATACCTGCTAATTTAATCAACAGTAAAAATTGGTTGTAATTAAAAATTGTTTAGACAATTGCATTCTAGGCACGTGTCTTTCAATTCTTTTACTTTTACTGTTGAAGAGTGCTGGAGGCAAGGTACGTACGCATTGCATGTAGAATAGGATTCATCTCTTGGTTGATTTTCTGCTTTGAGTGATTCTTATCTATTTATCTTGTACACTTGCACTAATTCATCTTAAGGGCATAACCCATTAACAAGATAAGGTGGGGATTTCATCACCCTTCCTTAGCCCAAAAATCATATCCCGAGCACTCACTAACCCAAGCCTAACTTAAAAATTAGTAGACGTTGGCCCTAGGGACATCTCGGACTCAATTAGGAGATTATCCTAAGGGGAACGGTGTTGGAAGTTGACTCCTGCCAAATCAGTGTCTAGGAAGGGGATTGAGGGCCGAAAGCCCGAAGTGTGGTGGTTATTTAATTAAGGAACGTCTTTGACGGAAAACCTCCCACCACTCTTGCCCCGACCTGGCTGATTAACTTGTGGTCAAAGTCTGCACCCTACCTCCCGCGGACAGTCTAACCAGTTAGGAGTCGTCTAGGTCTAGGTCTACCCTAACTTAGGTTAGAATTTTTCTTTTTTGTTTGTTTATTTGTTTGTTGTGTTTGTGTTGGTGTGATATGGCATATAAGAATAATTCCAATTTTAATCCATATTACACCCCTAACTATTATTCGGATATTACCAACCCGGCATACCCTAACTTTGACCAATCTAGTGTGCCGGAATGGTCTTATCCGAATGAATATAACCCACACCCCCATCTTATGACTATAATTTCCATAATAATTTCAACTCGTCACAGAGTTCATGGGGTTTCGAGTCCCCCGAGTCTAATTCTCAACCAAATTGTCCTCCATATCCATCTAGTCCACATTCTTTCAATAATTTATACTTAGATCCACCAATTCAGAATAGACTACCATCTATTGGGGAAATGATAAGTATGCATAAGTCCAAGCAACAATCACCATCAATCTTAGATAGGATGATGCGTGAGTCCACCGACTCACAATTTCATCATGATGACACTTCATCTTTTCAAGACCAATCAGAACAAGATGATCCTATCGACTATAAAGAGATGCTAGCTGCCATGACTGAGGCTCAATTAGCCCGTGATCATGACATAGATTTGATGGTTCAAGCTTTACATGCTCACAGTTCGGCCGTTTCTGCTTTCATTGACCACTCACTTAGAGCCGACGAACCAAGTTGCTGTGGACAACAAGATTCTAATTCAGTACCATCATGTGAACTTGCCGAAACTCCAATTCTTGATAACTTGGCAAGTTTTTCCTTTCCTGAATTAGAACTTGAGCTTGAATATGATCATGATCTTCCACTTGATGATTCAATTTTATTTCCTGATCCAATAATGACTCCAGTGTCTCCACCTGATTTCACTTTTCCCGAGTCAACATTGGATCCTATTCCAATTCATTATGAAATTGAATCACCCATTTTAGATGATCATATTGAACTTGACCTAGATTCTCACAATCTCTTTACTTCTGAAATTGATTGTACAATTCTGACGGACGATTTTGACCTTAGTTTTGAAGAATTGTATGGCGATGAGCTAGAATTCCTTAATATTGGAAGTAAAGAGATATCATCCATATTAGGTCACATTCCATTGTGGGAAGAAGATTGTGAACTTGAGTTTCAATTTCTTGACTTGGACCCAATTCTTGAACCTAGCCCGACTCCTGAGCCCTTACTTGATTTGAGCATCTTCCCTGAGTCGGTATTCGTTCCCGCACCTATAATGTCCAAGTCAATAATTCCATCCTTTCATTCTCCATTTTGGGACAAGGAGGTTGAGACAATTAACTCTGAAACTTATTATGAAATTTGGAAATTCGATGGGGTGGAAATTTTTAAAAATAATTATACATATATTTTTGTGGGTTATGTAAGGAAAGTTTCTGGTGGGTTCCACCAAATTATCTGTTATCTTGATTGGGCCGCATTTCGTGGACCAATTAGACCACCTCCGGAACCACCACCCTAAGGTAATTTCCGCCTTCCCTTGTTCTGTTTCATGCATATATGCATACATTCATACATTGAGGACAATGCATGAGATAAGTGTGGGGGTGGGCTTTACTAACATACTAACATAAGTAGACACTAACAAAATTTGCTAATAAAAAAAAAATTTAAAAAAAAAAGGTTATAAAAAGGACAGTATTTTGACTTATTTTTTTTGAAAGAAACCTAAGTTAGTTTTAAGGATTAGGAAAATCATGATTAGGATTTCTAAAAACTTGGTCAAAATAAATAAATTGTTTAAATTTTAGGTATAGGAGGAGAAATTGAATAAATAATTAGTCTTGATTTTTACCTTAATGAAATGTGCATACCAAATGCATATCTAGGATTCTAAGACAAAGACCTTGTGCCTCATATAAAAAAAAAAAAAAAAAAGAAGAAGAAAAAAATCACCAATTAAGCTGATACATGTGCCTCAAGAAGCATAAGTATTCATGCCTAAAGGTAAGTAAATAAAATAAAGTCCTTAGTTTTGGGGCCTAGTTCACTCGAATTTGAGTCCGCGGGGTGTTTTCTCACCTGGTGCCCTAAAGCCAACCGGTTTGGGAGTCATCGACTTTAAGTTCGTTACATGGGTGGATTAGAAAGCCTAAGAAGACTAAGAAAAATAATATGTATTAACACATCTAATAATCAATTAGTTAGGTATGAGGGCCTCAAGAAGCCTTGATACTTATACAAAAGAAAATTAGATGAGTTATACATGCCAAAAAAAAAAAAAAATATATATATATATTAACACATCTAATAGTCAATTAGTTAGGTATGAGGGCCTCAAGAAGCCTTGATACTTACACGAAAGAAAATTAGATGATGTTATAAAAATAATAAAGAGGCATGAGAGTCCAAGTTAAGGAATTCCTAGATTCACAAGGGTGCGTATGACTTTTGGTAACGAAAAAGACTATATTAGAAATTCAATTTTAATCCTTACCTAAAATGAATAACAATTGACTTTATAAAGACTAGGTTTGAAGAATGAATAAAAATGAGGATCCTAAAACTTATAGACTACTTAGTCTCTTCAATAATAATTCAAATATTTTCCTTTTTATGGATTTTGTGGGTGCAATCCGCTGAAAACCCTCACGAGACAACACTCGTCCTCTAGGGTAACCTAGAGGTTTAACGGCTTGTTGCACGTGCTAAGTGCAATCGTGATTCCTACGAAAGTGAGTTAGGTTAGATTAACTTTTCATTTCTTTTTCTTTTTCTTTGTTTTTACTCGAGGACGAACAAAAAGATAAGTGTGGGGGTGTGATTGGTAGTCAAAAGTGCATTTTTATCATCATATTTACCATCACATTTCATATTTATTCATTTAATTCTGCACATTTATTAATAATTAGTAATTTATTGTGTGCAGGCCTCGAATTGTTATTTTAGCAATAAATAAAGCCTAAAGAGCCCAAAAGCCCAGATCCAAGCCCATGTTTGAAGCCCAGGTGAAAAAGCGCAAATACAAAGAGTCAAAATGCAAATGCAAGGGCTAAAAGTTGCAAAAATCAGAAATTAGGGAAGGATAGACTTCTATCCAACCCTAAACACCTGCAGGATGAGAATAAAAGGCCAAGATAAGAAGAAAATTCGTGGGAGGAAGATTTGAAGAAATCTGGATTAAGGGTAACTTGATTACCAAGTTACCTCGAAAATCCAGATTTAAAAGGCCAAGATTACAATTCTAGAAGCAGGCGCCCACATGGACGGACCAGGAGAGGCCACGCGCCAAAGCGCGTGGCCAGAAGCCACAAAAGTGCCGCGGAACCGCCGCAAATCCGCGGCACTTTGATAAGATCCTGATCCCAAATTTCGTGGGCAGATTCTTCCGGGACTCTGTAGCCTTCTGCATCTATAAATATCTCCTGCAGTGCAACGTAGAGAGCGTCCAGCGTCCAGCAAAGGGCCAAAGTTCAGATTTTTAGGGTTTTTCCTCTTTCTTCTAGGTTAGGTTTTCTTTTTGTTTATCTTTTGTAAATTCTGAGAGTGGAGGAAGCTTTCATGGAGGAAAGAGTCCATGCTTGTACTGAGGTGACAGCGGTGTAAGCCAACTCTTCTTCAATTGTTAATGAAATCCATTCAAAGGTTTGTTTTTGTTATGTTTATTTGTTCATCTCTTCTATTTTATGTTGTGTTTGTTCTCTTGATCTTGTTTTCTATATTGTTTCCTTCTCTGATGTCTTGCAAACCGTGAGAACTTGACGCTTTGAGACTACCTAGCCGAAGAAGGAACCTTGACGGCCCATGGCGATGAACAAGTCTTCATAGCTTGTTGTTTTATTTCGTAGAGTAGATTAAGAAGGCGGACGATCCCATAAGCCGTGCTTGTACGCCTTCCAAGAAAAGGGAAATCATCGCAACGGTTCAAACGGCAAGCAAATAAAGAGATAAGTTTTCCTTTCTTTTCTTTTATTTTCTTTTCGTAGATTAAATCCACATCTCTCCAATATTCTTTCCCACAACTCATTGTAAATACCACGTTTCTTTGTAAATACCATCGTGACAATTAACTAAAAAAAGATAAATTTTAGAGATTAACTTGCTTAACGCTTCTATCGCAGTCCCTCCTTGAGGATCACGACCCGCATAGCCTTGCTACCGCGGATTAGAACTGAACCTCACACTACTATTTCTAAATTTAATATCCTTATTTTTGTGTGCAGGAAAAATCAGTCAACACACGTGCAACAAGTCGTTAAACCCCTAGGTTACCCTAGAGGACGAGTGTTGTCTCGTGAGGGTTGTCAGCGGATTACACCCACAAAATCCATAAAAAGGAAAATATTTGAAATATATTTGAAGAAACTAAGTAATCTATAAGTTTTTAGGATCCTCATTTTATTCATTCTTAAACTTAGTCTTTATATAGTAAATTGTTATCCATGTTAGGTAAGGATCAAAATTGAATTTTTGTATAGTCTTTTTCGTTACCAAAAGTCATATGCATCCTTGTGAATCTTTACTAGAAATTCCTTAACTTGGACTCTCATGCCTCTTTATTTATTATATATTTTTTTCCTCTTTTTTTTAATATGTATAACTCATCTAATTTTCTTTCGTGTAAGCATGAAGGCTTCTTGATGCCCTCATACCTAACTAATTGACTATTAGATGTGTTAATACATATATAAATAATTTTCTTAGTTTCCTTAGGCTTTCTAATCCACCCATATAGCGAACTTAAAGTCGATGGCTCCCAAACCGGTCGGTTTTAGGGCACCGGGTGAGAAAATACCCACGGACTTAAGGATTCGAGTGAACTAGGCCACAAAACTAAGGATTTTATTTATAAAATCACCTTTAGGCGTGAATACCTATGCTTCTTGAGGCACATGTATCCAGCTTAATTAGTGAATTTTTTTTTATAGGGCACAAGAGTCTTTGTCTTAGAATCCTAGATATGTAAATGTATTAGGTATGCATATTTCATTAAGGTAAAAATCAAGACTAATTACTTATTCAATTTTTTCTCCTATACCTAAAAATTCAACAATTTATTTATTTTGACCAAGTTTTAGAAATCCTAATCATGATTTTCCTAATTCTTAAGACTAACTTAGATTTCTTTCAAAAGATAAGTCAAAATATTGTCCTTTTTTTTATTTTTAATTTTTTTGTTAGTTTCTACCTATGTTAGTATGTTAGTAAAGCCTCCCCCTACACTTATCTCATGAATTGTCCTCAATGTATGAATGAATGCATGTATGCATGAAAAAGAAGAAAGGGAAGGCAGATGTTACCTCAAGGTGGTGGTTCCGGTGGTGGTCTAATTGGTCCACGAAATGTGGCCCAATCTACTTTTCGTAGAATTCGGAGGAACCTACCAGAAATCTTTTTTGTATAACCACTAAAATGATGTCTGTATGAACATTTTTTAAAAATTCCACCCCATCAAATTTTCAAATTTCATAATTATTTTCAGAGTCAATTGTGTCAACCGCCTTGTCCCAAAATGGAGTGTGAAAAGATGGAATGATTGACTTGGACTTAAGAAGTACGGGAACGAATACCGACTCAGGAAAGAAACTTAAATCAAGTAAGGGTTCAGGAGTCGAGCTTGGTTCAAGAAGTGTGTCCAAGTCAAGAAGTTGAAACTCAAGTTCACATTTATTTTCCAACAATGGAATGTGACTCAATATTGGTGATTCAAGTTCAGGAATGATAGGTATGGGAATCAAAACTGATTCTAAAAGATTACCTAAGTCGGGTAACACAACAAAAGTCAATATTGATTCGGAAATTTGAACTTGATCATGGATTGAGAATCTAGGTCACATTTCTCATTGAGTTCAATGTCATAAAAATGAGAACTTGCCAATTTATCCATGGGACTTTCAAAATTATAAAATTGGTCAAGTTCAATATGATCATCAAAAATGGGTGGTTCAATTTCATGATGAATTGGCACAGGATCCAATGTTGAATCGGGGAAAATATTGAAATCAGGTGGAGACACCGGAGTCATTATTGAATCAAGAAGTAAAATTGAATCACTAAGTGGAGGTTCATGATCATATTCATTTTCAAGTTCAATTTCAGGAAAGGAATAACTTGCCAAACTGTCAATGTCCTTTCCAAAATTTGGAGTTTGGGCAAGTTCAAATGATTGTACTGAAATAGAATCTTGTTTTCCAAAGCAGCGTGACTCTTCGGCTCTAAGAGAATGGTTAGCGATATCAAAAATGGCCGAACGGTGAGAACGTAAAGTTTGAACCATCATATCTATTTCATGATCACGAGCTATTCTAGCCTGAGTCATGGCTTCAAGCATCTTTTCATAGTCGATTGGTGCATCATTTTGTTGTGATTGGACTTGAAAAGATGAAGTGTTGTTATGACACTCGTGATGGAATTGTTAATCAGTCAGATTCTGTGATTGTTGCTTGGACTCACGCATCATCATGTCCAAGATTGATGGTGATTGTTGCTTGGACTCATGCATACTCATCATTTCCAAGATAGATAGTTTTCTATTCTGAATTGGTGGATCTGAGTATGAATCTTGGAAATATTGTGGACAAGGTGGATATGGAGGACAAGTTGGTTGAAAATTGGACTCGGGGGAAGCGAAACCCCATGGACTCTGTAAAGAGTTGAAATCGTTGTGGAAATTATGGTCATAAGATGGGGGGCATGGGTTATATTCATTCGGATAAGACCATTCTGGCACACTAGGTTGGTCAAAGTTATGATATACCGGATTGGTAATATCCGAAAAAGAGATTGGTGTGTAATATGGATTCTCATTAAAATTGAAAAAATTGTTGTCATAGGCCATATCACACAAACACAAACAAAGAAAAAAAAGAAAACAAACAAATAAGAAAACAAAAAAAAGAAAGAAAAAAAATTTTTAACCAAAGTTAGGGTAGACCTATGACCTAGACGACTCCTAACTGGTTAGACTGTCCACGGGAGGTCTAATGCAGACTTTGACCACAAGCTAATCAGCAGGTCAGGGCAAGATTGTGTTGGCCCAAAGGCCTTCCACTCTAGTTTTGATGATGATAAACTCATATAGTTATGTTTACTAATTATCTTGTGTTGTTTAAGTTTCAGATCATTAGCCAAGATATTAGTTGGTGATTAGCTTCAACAAGGAGTTTAGAAGCTTTTCATGGTGATTCCGGTGCCAAAACTTCAAGATCATACATTTGCACTCGGTGGATCACGGTTTGGGATCAAGTCTACTTGAAGATGGAGATCGTCAAGAAGACTTAGGTATCCTAGTTTAGATAGTGTGTTTAGATCCATTTGTAAAGTTTAGTATAGTTGATATGCTCAAGTGCACACAACACACACGTTTCATGTTTTGGATTTGGTTTTCATGAATAATGGATCAAAAAAAGTTTACAATGATTTTTATGTATATTAGATATGTTCTAAATATACATACATGCTTAGATGACTTATACAAACTTATTTTGACTATCCTATTCATGTATTGAAAATCAAGTTTGATAAAATACAAGTGTTGATTTTTGTAAAAATGTTAAAGAAACAAAAATGGTTTCATATGCTTGATATTGGAGTAGAAATGTTTATCACCTGTTTATATATCAATGCAATATGATAAAAACATTCTTGGGATTTTTACAAGACTTAAAAGAATTTTTAAAACATGTTTTTTACCCAGTTTTCTGTTCCAGGCTTCAACCAAGTCGACAAGTCAACTGACAAGTCGACTAGGGATGAAGTCGGTCGACCGGATCGGTCGACCGACGTGCACAGACTTGTGCACGTTGCTGGCGCAGTGGGCGGTCGACCGGGCCGGTCGACCGGAGCAGAAAAGTCTGCTCTCTGTATTTTTGGGTCGACCGGGTTTGCCCAACGGTCACATTTTTAACCGTTGGCGGTCGACCGGGCAGTCGATCGCTGCCTGTCAGAGCTGCCAGCTCAGCTCTAACGGCTAGTTTTGTATTGGGGCTATATATACCCCATCTCTTTTAGGTTTTCAACCAAGTTTTTAAGAGCAAAAATTCTAGACTTTCTTAAGTGTTTTAAATAAGTTTTCAAAAGAGTTTTAGTGCCAAAAAGATCTATCTTATTTGTTTTAGGTTTTTGGAAAAATCAAAGAAAATAGGAATTTGGGATATTTGTATTGGTTTTCATTCTCTATCTTTTACAAGAGTTTCCCAAGTATTTTCTTTGTGTTCTTGTTTTCCAAACACCTAGTTTTCCACACTTGAGCTATCTTCTATCCTAATCTATTAGGATCATTTGTTTTGTGGAAAAGAGATTGTTTGAGGTTGTTGAGCCTCTAAGTTGTAAACCCACCTTGTATTTGTGTATCCCTTTTTGGTAGAGGTGATCGAAGTGGTATTGATTTGCTCCCTCTTTGGTAGAGGTGGAGATTGGTTGTTTGCTCCCTCTTGTGAGAGGTGGAGCTTGGTGGTTTGTATCCCTCTTCGGTAGAGGTGATTGTTATTGTATTGCCTCATTGTGAGGTGGTTGTTTGAGAGAGGAGTTCGGTACTCCGGGTTGTAACAAATCCTCCTCGGTAGAGGTTCCTTCGGTGGGAGATAGTGGATTGGAAATCCTACACGGTGGTGTAGGCGGGGATGTAGAGCTGGGTGCTCGAACCTTGAAACATATCTGTGCCTTTGCGTTTGATCCATTGTCTCTCTAACTCTCTCTCTCTTATATTTGTGCAAAGCATCATTCATATCATCATATCATATTTGCTTGTGTTGAGCATTGATTCATATTGCTTGAGTTGTGCCTTGCATCTTTCATATTGCTATATCATTATATGCTTGGCTTGCTTGTGTGTGTGCCTCACTTGTACCTAATCAACAAGAGCTTCACATAGCGCCTCAACCCATATCTAGGGGAATCAAGAGGAGTTAGTCCAGAGCCCTTCACGGGGAATTCGGCTACACTTGTTGATTGTATTAAGTGTGCTACAAAATTTGCATTAGCTTCCGCATTTAGCGCATTTAGTTTATAGATTAGCCATTACACATATTCACCCCCCCTCTAGGTGTTTTTAAATTGGTATCAGAGCTAGTGCTCCTGATACTTAGGCTTAACATCCTAGGAGTGAGATCCTTGTTAGCTAATCTATTGTTTGCATTTGCTTGTTTGCACACATATAGTTTATACCATGGACTTCATGACCCCACCTAGTTTTGACCCTTCCGACATTGTTGTTTGGAAGTATAGGATGTCCATGTACCTAAAGACCCTAGGCTTGCATGTTTTCCTTGCCGCCACCAAGAGATGTTATCTTGGTGATCGCAATCATATAGGGGCCAATGCACAAGCCCTAGAGGCTATTAGAAGCACATTATCTAAAGATTATCTTTTACGTGTTTCTAACTTTGATTCCGCCTTTGCAGTGTGGAATTTGTTGACAACCACCACCACCTCCAAGCTTCAATTGCCGATCCAAGAAGAGGAATCTAGTGGAGAATCCGAGTCACAATGCTACATGGTCCAAGGGAATGACTCCCTTGAGGTACAATCGGAAACCCACTTAGATAGTGATGATTGCTCTAGTTCTTCTTGTGATGATTATGTTGATGCCCATGCTTTGAATGAAGAACTTTCCATTGTTTGTGAAAAGTTAATAGAAAAATATAAAATTTTGAAAAAGAAAAGTCTAGGACTTGAAAATGAAAATAAGAGTTTGCATTCTAGACTTAACAATGTTTTGCAAGAGAAGATTGAGGTCTATAATGAAAGGGATTCATTGAGATCTCAACTAGAACTTGCTCTTAAAGAAAATGAATTTCTAAAATCTAAAAAAGATTGCCATGCTATTTTAAAGAAAAATGATAACTTGTCTTCTAAAGTAGATTTTGTTTTAAAAGAGAATGTTGCTTTGAAAAATAAAATCATTTCTATTTCAAATGATTTAAATGTTTGTTTGAAGAAAAATAAGTTTTGCAAAATAAAATTGATTCACATGTTTGCCATGCTAGGGTAGTTTCACCTAGATCACCCCTTGCATGCTCCAGTTCTTCTTTGATTGAAAATGATATAAATTTAATTAAGAAGAAAATGGATTGTTTGGGCTCCACTATGAGCCAATGTGCCAAGAACCATAGACGCTTGGAATCCTTGGTTCGAAAGAAACAAGTTCCTATTATGCATGCACACCCTTCACGGCATACACATGCTCCTCACGGACACCATCACACTATGTATGCTCATGTGTACACTTGTACACATTGTGGACGTAAGGGCCACCTTACTAAATTTTGTTTTGATAGATTACATAATGTAAATTTAGCAAAGAAGTTTGTTTGGGTTAGAGAAGGGACTAACCCCCATGGACCCAATAAGATATGGGTACCAAAGACCACCCCACGTGTTTTGATGTAGGTGTGGGCTCTCACATGACGTGAGAGTGATGGCACCTTGGAGTGGATGCGTTCCGAGCTTCATGGAAATCAATTGGATGCATCACTTTCAAGGGATGGTTTGGTGGAGAGGACCACCATGTTTTGGAGACAAGGAGAGTTGTCTTCTAGGTTTTGGTAACGATTCCTAACTCCTTATTTATTGTTTACATGCTTTATATTCCATCATGTTTATAGCATGTTTTGATGTTTATTGATCATTATGAAAATACCATGTTAATTAGATCCTTGACATACATGTATAGTATTTGAGACACACATGCTTATATGGTCACATTTTTAGTGTTCTCTTGTTAGCTTAGCTATCATGTACATCATAAATCTAATAACATGTGAATTTACATAATAATCATGTTTTGTTTATCATGTTGATTTCTATCTTGTTTTGATGCTCAATGATTTGAATATTTGGTTAAGTGTTAGTTTTCATTAAGACTAGTTATATACTTGTGCATATAGTGGGCCACAAATAAATCTATTTATGTTTGTGTTTGAACGCTTATTTGAACCCATTAGATGTGCTAGTATAGTCTAGTTTTGATGATTCATACATTTTAAACTTGTATTCATATTTTTGATTTGTTTTATGATTATGAGTTTCCATTTCATGTATATGTTCATTTTGCCAAACTTTAAGATATACATGTATACCCCTTGAGTCATTTGCCTTTCATGCAAATCTATATTTATGGACTCAATTGTGTTTAGGGATATGTATGTATACTTTTGTTTTGTCAAAACATACATATGCCTTGAAGTATAAATGATTTTTTAATAAAATCTAATTTTTCATGGTTTCATGTTTTAAAGGAATCTCAATTGAGCTAAATTGAATATTTTCATGATTGTGTGTTTCACATTTCACTTGTTCACTCACTTTATTAGTTTACTCGTGATTTGTTTTCATGAGACTATGATATGGGCTTTATGGACTTTGAGTGTTTAGTACCATGTGATTTACATGTGTTTCATGAAAAACAATTTTGTTTTCATTCCCTATTCGAAGGATTTCGTACTAGTTTTCAAGTTTTTTCATAACTAGTTCGTGTTCTTCGCTTTGGTAGAGTTTTTCAAACATACTATATTTTCAAATCTATTTTAAAAACCCTACCTTCCAAGGGTGGTTGGATGGGAGATCATGTTCATGTATGCTTTACAATGAAAATCATTTAAACTTGAACCATGATTGGGAGGTTAGGAATATGAGATATACATTTGATCTTATTGTTGTTTCAATTGGTATCATTGAAGTTTTTCAATTGGTATCAATATTGACATTTTTTGTATACTCATATATTTGTTTATGTATGTATGCTTCACTTCAAATAATATCAATTTCAATGGTATTCATTTTCATACATAGATATGTTTTATTTGTGCTTATCATATTTCTATATCCTTGAGCACATGTTTTAATCATGCTTAGCTTGAAACTTCAACTTTGTTTCAATTGATTTAGTTTTCAATTGGTATCTATACACAAGTTTTTGCATGTTTTGGTTGGTATCTCATAAAGGGGGAGAAATTTTTGTACTTTATCTTTCAATTGGTATCTTGTTTTTCACTCCCTTGCTTTATGATAGAAAATAATAATTTCAATTGGTATCAAGATTCATGTTTAGGAATTCAAGATTTATGTTTAATTTCAATTGGTATCTCAAAATTTTGTTTAAAGAAAATACTCAAAAGTTTTTTGATTTGTATTGCCTATATGCAAGGAGAGTTTAACATCTCTTCTACATATAGATTCATGTTGGGTGTATCTTGTATTGAGAGGCTTGACATCCTTTCTTTATGTGATGCACGTGTGTAGGTGGAGCTTCACATCTCCTCTTATGCATTACATAATATGTGTTATGTGAATTGGGGCTTGTCATCCCTTCTTCATGTAATGCATATGTGTAGGGAAGTTAACTTAGCGTCTTCCTCTTCATGAATGTATATCGCATATATCATTTATTGATTGTTTTTTATGTTCACTTTCAATTGGTATCAAGATGCTATCTTTGACATATATTTAAATTGATATCTTAATTGATTGTAACCCCTAATTGATATTGTTTTTGTTTTAGACAAAAAGGGGGAGAATATTGTTTTTATGGTTTTTGACCCTTTGTTGATTCTTCGTTTTGAACTAAAAGGGAAAGAAAAATTTATTGTTTTGTTTTTTTTACCCCTTTATTGATGATTGACAAAAAGGGGGAGAAGTATTTGAGAAGTTTTATATATGCATACTAAGTATTTGAGAAGTTTTATATATGCATACTAATGTTTTTACATATATTAAGTTTAATTGTTTATTAAGTTTAATTGGTATCTGGAACATGTATTGAAAATTTCATTGCTATCAAGAGCATGTTTTGTTTTGAATATTCCATTTGGTATCTAGAGCTTTTATTGTTTATGCATTATCATTCATATTTATTGTTTATTTGTTGATGCATGAGTTAAGGGGGAGCTTCTTTGAAGCTTAACTTTAATCCATGCATATATAACTCCATGAGTTTTGTCATCATCAAAAAGGGGGAGATTGTTGGCCCAAAGGCCTTCCACTCTAGTTTTGATGATGATTAACTCATGTAGTTATGTTTACTAATTATCTTGTGTTGTTTAAGTTTCAGATCATTAGCCAAGATATTAGTTGGTGATTAGCTTCAACAAGGAGTTTAGAAGCTTTTCATGGTGATTCCGGTGCCAAAGCTTCAAGATCATTCATTTGCACTCAGTGGATCACGGTTTGGGATCAAGTCTACTTGAAGATGGAGATCGTCAAGAAGACTTAGGTATCCTAATTTAGATAGTGTGTTTAGATCCATTTGTAAAGTTTAGTATAGTTGATATGCTCAAGTGCACACAACACACACGTTTCATGTTTTGGATTTGGTTTTCATGAATAATGGATCAAAACAAGTTTACAATGATTTTTATGTATATTAGATATGTTCTAAATATACATACATGCTTAGATGACTTATACAAACTTATTTTGACTATCCTATTCATGTATTGAAAATCAAGTTTGATAAAATACAAGTGTTGATTTTTGGTAAAAATGTTAAAGAAACAAAAATGGTTTCATATGCTTGATATTGGAGTAGAAATGTTTTTCACCTGTTTATATATCAATGCAATATGATAAAAACATTCTTGGGATTTTTACAAGACTTAAAAGAATTTTTAAAACATGTTTTTTACCCAGTTTTCTGTTCCAGGCTTCAACCAAGTCGACTAGTCAACTGACAAGTCGACTAGGGATGAAGTCGGTCGACCGGATCGGTCGACCGACGTGCACAGACTTGTGCACGTTGCTGGCGCAGTGGGCGGTCGACCGGGCCGGTCGACCGGAGTAGAGAAGTCTGCTCTCTGTATTTTTGGGTCGACCGGGCGGTCGACCGGGTTTGCCCAACGGTCACATTTTTGACCATTGGCAGTCGACCGGGCGGTCGACCGCTGCCTGTCAGAGCTGCCAGCTCAGCTCTAACGGCTAGTTTTGTATTGGGGCTATATATACCCCATCTCTTTAGGTTTTCAACCAAGTTTTAAGAGCAAAAATTCCAGACTTTCTTAAGTGTTTTAAACAAGTTTTCAAAAGAGTTTTAGTGCCAAAAAGATCTATCTTATTTGTTTTAGGTTTTTGGAAAAATCAAAGAAAATAGGAATTTAGGATATTTGTATTGGTTTTCATTCTCTATCTTTTACAAGAGTTTTCCCAAGTATTTTCTTTGTGTTCTTGTTTTCCAAACACCTAGTTTTCCACACTTGAGCTATCTTCTATCCTAATCTATTAGGATCATTTGTTTTGTGGAAAAGAGATTGTTTGAGGTTGTTGAGCCTCTAAGTTGTAAACCCTCCTTGTATTTGTGTATCCCTCTTTTGTAGAGGTGATCGGAGTGGTATTGGTTTGCTCCCTCTTTGGTAGAGGTGGAGATTGGTTGTTTGCTCCCTCTTGTGAGAGGTGGAGCTTGGTGGTTTGTATCCCTCTTCGGTAGAGGTGATTGTTGTTGTATTGCCTCATTGTGAGGTGGTTGTTTGAGAGAGGAGTTCGGTACTCCGGGTTGTAACAAATCCTCCTCGGTAGAGGTTCCCTCGGTGGGAGATAGTGGATTGGAATCCTACACGGTGGTGTAGGCGGGGATGTAGAGCTGGGTGCTTGAACTTCGAAACATATCTGTGCCTTTGCGTTTGATCCATTGTCTCTCTAACTCTCTCTCTCTTATATTTGTGCAAAGCATCATTCATATCATCATATCATATTTGCTTGTGTTGAGCATTGATTCATATTGCTTGAGTTGTGCCTTGCATCTTTCATATTGCTATATCATTATATGCTTGGCTTGCTTGTGTGTGTGCCTCACTTGTACCTAATCAACAAGAGCTTCACATAGCGCCTCAACCCATATCTAGGGGAATCAAGAGGAGTTAGTCCAGAGCCCTTCACGGGGAATTCGGCTACACTTGTTGATTGTATTAAGTGTGCTACAAAATTTGCATTAGCTTCCGCATTTAGCGCATTTAGTTTATAGATTAGCCATTACACCTATTCACCCCCCCTCTAGGTGTTTTTCAGATTGGTGGGAGGTTTTCCGTCAAAGACGTTCCTTAATTAAATAATCACCAATCTTCAGGCTTTTAGCCCTCAATCCCCTTCCTAGACACTGATTTGGCAAGAGTCAATTTTCAATACCGTTCCCCCTTAGGATAATCTCCTAAATGAGTCCGAGATGTCCCTAGCGCCAACGTCTACTTATTTTTAGTTAGGTTTGGGTTAATGAGTGAGGAGATTGTTTGTCGGCCAAGGAAGGGTGATGAAATCTCCACCTTATCTTATTTATAGGACAAGCCCTTAAGTCAATTTAGTGCACGTGTAAAGCAATAGACAAATCTTCACTCAAAAGCAGTAAATCAGCCAAGGGTACTTCCTAGTCTATATGCAATGCGAACGTACCTTGTCTCCAGTACTCTTCAACAAAAATTAAAAAAATTAAATAGACACGTGCCTATATGCAAGAGTCTAATTTTTTTTATTTTTTCAACAAATAGGTTATTGTTAATTAATTAGCAGTGTGCAGGGTGATTACAGAGAAAAGTTAACAGAGCAGTAAACAAATATTGCACTTTGAAGCAACCTGCAGAAAACAGAGTGAGTAGTGAACTATACTAAGGCCGCGGAAAGCGGCTATTGCCGCGGAAACGTGGCTCTGTAGTAGGCCCTGTTGTTTTGCCTTCGAGGGCAGAGGCACAAAGTTGCTATATGTCCTTGTCTGCTGTTATTTTTCCTGTTCTCTGAACCTGCAAACAGAAAGAATAAAAGAATTAGTTATTTTTTTTAGAGAATAACTTACCGTCCCTCCCCGGCAACGGCGCCAAAATTTTGATTGAGATTTCCTGCACACAAAATATAGAATTTCAGTTTTAAGAATAGGATGTGCAAGGTGCTCAATACTACCGCTATAGCAAGTGGCTATGCGGGTCGTGATCCACAGGGAGGGATTAGCGATGGAAGCTTGTTTAGTAAGTTCTCTAAAGTATTTGAATTAATAATTGTTAAAGTAAGGTTAGAAAGAAAGTGGTAGATTAAGAAGATGGAGAAACTAGAAGTAATATTTACAATGATATGATATTTACAATGATAAAGAAGAAGTGTGAAAAAGATTGGGAATTTGGTGATTTACACTAAAAATAAAAGAAAGAAAACTAAAAACTAAAGAAAACATACTCACCTCTTTGGCCTGTTTACCTTTGATCTGTCGCAACGACTTACCTTGTCTTTAAAGGCATTCAAGCATGGCGTATAGGATCTTCCCCCTTCTCGATCTACACTACGAAAATAAAAGACAAACTATACTAGCAAGAGAAGGTTTGTTCATCACCATAGGCCATCAAGGACACTTCAACGGCTAAGCAGTCTCGAAGCTATCAGATTCTCTTGGATTGCAAGACATCAGATGGAAACAAAAACAAAACAAGAATAGAAGAATAAAAATAAACTTTGAGTTGATTCAATTAACAATGAAAGAAAAGATTACTTACACCGATATCACCTCAGTACAAGCTTGATCTCCTTCCTCCATGAAAGTATCCTCTCCTCTCAGTTACAAAAATTACATAAAAGAAAACTAAAAAAAACCTAAGTTACAATCTACAAGTTAGCCTAAGAAAAACCCTAATTTTTGTTTCTGTCCTCGACTCTGTTCTGTTCTTCTATGTTGCTCTGCAGGGGTATTTATAGGAGCTGGAAGACGTAGAGTCCCGGTACGACTCCTCCACGAAAGCAGCTGGCCAACCTCATCTGGATGGCCGCGTTTCCACGGCCATTGTGTGGCCTCTGGCCACGCTCTTTCGTGCGTGGCCTCCTCTGATCCGTCCATCTGGGTATATTCTTCTGAAAGTTGTATCCCGACTCTTTATTTTGAAAATTTAGGATAACTTGGGAAGCAAGTTACCCTAAATCCAAATCTTCCAAATCTTTTAAAACGAATTTCATCTTTGCACTCTCCTCCTTTTATCTTTATCCTTGTCCTGCAAGTGATTAGGATTGAGTAGAAGTCTATCTCTTTCCTCTTCTTTTAGTAATTGCAACTTTTGCACTTGGTAATTGCAATTTTGGCATTTGGTAATTGCAACTTTTGCATTGGGCTTGGACATGGGCTTTTTGGGCTTCTTTTGGGCTTTTATTTCTTTATTTTTTATTACTCAAGGCTTGCACACAATAAATAATAAAACATTAGTAATAGTGCAAAA
Organism: Agave tequilana; assembly: GCA_038442645.1. Lineage (NCBI taxonomy): Eukaryota > Viridiplantae > Streptophyta > Magnoliopsida > Asparagales > Asparagaceae > Agave > Agave tequilana. The sequence goes on from JAVJIF010012480.1 coordinate 116,158, forward strand.
TTATAGGAATAAATATGAAAATGTGATAGTAAATATAGTGATAAATATGCACTTTTTACTACCTATCACCAGCCAATGTCAACCCGATCAACCCACCACCAATTCACAATCCGGGTTATTCATACTGTCTGGTACCAAACCATGTCTTTAAAGAGTGCCCTGTCTTCTATACCCAGCAAATGCCACCGAAACATCTGAACGCGGCTTACTCACGGCCGCTGATTAGTCTCTAATTTTGCATAATTTCCATCACATTCTCATATTTATTTCATGTAAAATTATGCTAATAAAACCTTGCTTGCTTGATCCTAGGTCCATGGTGTGCAAATGAAGAAGAAGACCTAAATCACCATTTAATTGGTGATTAAAGGCCTACCAAGTAGCCATTGACTTTAGAGTGAAGATTTTGTCAGTCCAGGGCATCAAATCACGAATCCAAGATATCATGGCGTCAGAAGACAGACTGGACGACGCGCTGCCCAAAGCCAGGCGCGCGCCGCCCTGGCAGGACCGTGGAAATGCGGCCCAGGCCGCGTTTCCGCGGCCCTTTGGGGGAGCGCGCGCCTGCGCTTTGGGTCACGTGTCATCCACATGACCCCCTTTCCCCTGGTGCCTATAAAAACCCCCCAGGGGTCTTCAGTTGAAGCAGATCCAGAACCTTAGCAAGTTGTTGTAATCTTGTTTTTAGGATTGTAGTTGTTTTAGTTTCCTTCTTCTTCTAGTTTTAGTTTTAGCCATTAGAGTGAAAGAGAGAGAGTGTGTACAAGTTGTATTGGAAGGTGACAAGATAATACAAGTAACTACTTCTCTTTCTTCTTTCCATTTACTAGTTGTTTTCATTTGCTTTCATTTACTTTTACATTCTTTCTTTAGTGTAACTCCTTCTCTTTACATCTTCTCTTGTTGTAGTTCTTTTCTTCACCATGTGTAACTAACTTCTCCATTGCATGGCTAACTAACTACTAACCCACTAATTTCTAACTTCTTGATTGATAACCCGAATGAGTCAATAGTGTCAAACAAGCCATGTGCAAACGAGAGCTATGGCATCTTAAGACGAGGGTTCTAACTCTAACTTACCTACAATTATTTACCTTCTTATATTTCATACTTAAATGATTTTTGATGATCTATGGGTGTTGTACTTTGCTTGTTGTTGTAAGTTAGAGATTTTTCCTTTTAACTTTGCCGATACTAATAGTGCACTCGAGTCTTCCCTTATTCTCACCTTCTATCGGATCTTGATAAGGGAATGTCCGATTTTTGCCGTGTTAAGCTAAATTATAGGAAGAACTTTCACTCGATTTCCACGTGAATAGTTCCTTTGCATAAGGAGTAAGCTTGCCTATGATCCATCGTGAGGCACATCTTCAAGAAGTTAGGGATTAGTGGGAGCAATTAGTAGAAAGTTAGCCATGCGTATTTACCATTAAGAAAAACTCACTTTTACAAACCATCAAAATATTTTCAAACAATTTTTGAAACAACTTGTTTTCACTTTTCAATTCTTTATTTGGAAACAAAGATCACTCTCTTTTCTTGAACATAAAAGTCGCATCAAGCTTCCATCGCTCTCCCTCCTTTTGGATACGACCCGTATAGCCACTTCGCTACTACGGAAGAATCGCAAAAGCAGTAACATCGACCCACACTCTTTTTACTTATTCTTGTACTTCCTTTTGCCGATCAAATTTTGGCGCCATTGCCGGGGAGGGAACGGCTTTGTTGTTCAATACTAAAGATTGTTCTTTGGTTTTTTTTTTGTGTAGGAGAAGTACCAAGGAGCTCACTATCATAGGAAGCAAAAGAGGTGGCCAAGGACATTGCGCGAGGATTCATTTGCCCTCGGAAAAATTTGAGTAAAAGCGAGTTTTTCCTATTGAAGTACTAACAAACTCGTTTGCAGGGTTGCCGAAAGCCGCTAAAAAAAATTGCTTTCTAAGTTTTTAATTTCCTTGGATGCTTCACCTTATGCATGTGTAATAAACTCAACAGAAATCCACTTGTTGCTTAATTGAAATTTGGACTAGACTTTTGCATTTAGGGCACGTGTCTATTTCAATTCATTTCAATTTCTATTGAAGAGTGCTGGAGACAAGCTACGTGTGCATTCATATAGAATAGGACCAACATTTTGAAGTGTTTTACTGCTTTGAATGTTAACTTGTTGTGAATAAACTGTACACTTGCACAATTTACATTAAGGGCAAAACTCAAATAAACAAGATAAGGTGGGGATTCATCACCCTTCCTTAGCCCAAAAACCATCTCCAAGTGCACTCACACTTTCCCAAGCCTTAACTAGAAACTGATAGACGTTGGCCCTAGGGACATCTCGGACTCACTAAGAGATTAACCGAGGTTGGAAATTGTAAGAACTATACTCCTGCAAAATCAATGTCTAAGGAAAGTAGATTAAGAGGCAAAGCCTCGAAGGCTCCGTGGTTTGGCGTAATTAGGCCCGTGGCTCTACCCGGATACCTCCCCCCGAGCTTTGCCCTTTCCTGGCCGATTAGTAGTCGAGTTCCTGCAACAACCTTCCCTGGAGAATCGACCAGTTAGGAGTCGTCTAGGTCCAGGTACCTTAGACTAAGGCTTATGGTTGTTTTTGCTTTCTTTTATTTGTTTTTCATTCTTTTCGATTGTTTGTTATTTTTGCGTTGTTTGTGGTGTGCTGCATGCAAGAGTGGGTGCGAGATCCGTCAACTTCCCGATTAACTAGAAACACCTCTCTACCCTTGCATCCAGAACCGGTGATGGCGTCACTTCAGGATAGATTTTACCCGATCAGAACCTCACTTCCATCTTGCATAAAACTTCCTGAAGCAAACGGCAATAATTTTGAGTTAAAGCCCCAATTCATTAACACTCTTCCCAAATTTCATGGTTTAGAATCGGAGGACGCATACTTCTTTGTTAGGGAATTTGAAGAAGTATGCCTCATGATGCGTATACCCCAGCTAGGAGATGATGCCGTTAGGTTACGTTTTATCCCTTTTTCCCTAAAGGACCTAGCTAAGAAATGGTTGTACAGTTTGGCAGCAGATTCAGTCACGACATGGAATGATTTCGTCAAGGCCTTCTTTTAGAAATTCTACCCAATTCACAAAACTGCCCTCATTAGGAAGAACATTATGCAGTTTAGGCAAGAACCAAGCGAACCATTTTGGAGATACTTTGAGCGATTCAAAGATCTCCTAGCTCAATGCCCTCATCATGGCATGGAGAAATGGCGTCAGTGCCAGATTCTCTACGATGGTCTAGACTATCAGACAAAGACCCTGTTAGAAACGATATGTCAGGGAGGGTTCTTGCAGAAGGATGAGAATCAGGTTGGGATTTACTTAAGGACTTAGCTGAGAAAACCCTACAATGGGAGCCAACCTCAGAGAAACCTAAGAATTCACAGTCTATAGCTTCAAGAGGAGGGCTCCTATCTCTAGAATCATCCATCGCTGTCGAGGCTAAGATTGCTACCCTAATGAGAAGGATAAAGGCTCTGGAAACAAAAGAGCCTGCCAATGTCAACCAGATCAACCCATCACCAATTCACAATCGGGTTGTTTGTACTGTCAGGCACTAAACCATGTCTTTGAAGAGTGCCCTGCCCAGCAAGTGCCACCGGAACACCTAAACGCGACTTACTCATGGCCGCCTCACAACCCCTACTCACAGACATACAATCCTGGTTGGAGGAATCACCCTAATTTCTCCTGGGCCCCAAACAATCCCCCGAGGCCTAATTTCTCCAACAATTTTCACCATCCTACTCCTCCACCACCTTTTCCCAGTCAAGCCCCATCCTCCTCCTCCCAAAACTCTCCAATGGAAAAGAAAATCAGTAAATTGGAGGAGAGCATAGAGGCTTTCATGAAGTCCCAAACCGCTTTTATACAAAACCAGGGACAAACTCTGAACAATCATTCACAGGCTATATCAGATTGGAAATGCAGATAAGCCAGTTAGCTAGCTCCCTAAGTGAAAGACCAAAAGGTACTTTGCCTAGTCAGCCGCTAGTTAACCCAAAAACCTCCAGTCAAGCATATGAAATTCAGGATCCATCGATTAACCAATGCAAAGTTGTTCACACACTGCGATCTGGAAAGAAGGTAGACAACCAGGTATACCAACAGAAAAGTCCAGTCCATCCTGATCTCACTCCAGCCTCCACCTCTGCTAGTTCCTCCCAATCTGCTCCACAAACATCTGATGAGGACAAAGCTGCTGAACAAGTTCAAAAGCCTATAGCACCCTTTCCCAATAGGCTTAGGAACAACAATAAGAACATGCACACGGAAAAGATGCTAGAGATGTTCAACCAAGTCAAATTGAATGTGCCACTTCTTGACGCTATCCAACAAGTCCCGGCTTATGCCAAATTTCTTAAGGATATGTGTACGAAGAAGAGAAAGACCAATGTGCCCAAGAAAGTGTTCTTGGCAACCAATATAAGCGAAATTCTGTTTGGTCCCATTCTGGTGAAATACAAGGATCCCGGATGTTCCACCATTTCCTACACCATAGGACAGACCGAAATCAGTAGAGCGCTTCTTGACCTTGGAGCAAGTATCAACTTGCTACCTCTCTCAGTATACCAGCAACTTGGGTTAGGCGAGCTTAGCCCAACTCGAGTCACCATTCAGCTAGCTGACCGATCTGTGAAGATCCCGAGGGAAAAATCACAGACGTCCTTATCCGGGTCGGGGATTTCATCTACCCCGTTAACTTCATTGTGCTTGAGACCCAACCTATGTCCAATCCTAGGTCGCAAACTCCAGTCATCTTAGGACGCCCATTCCTTGCTACAGCCAATGCCATTATCAACTGTAGGAACGGGTCCATGCGATTAACTTTTGGAGACATGATGAAGGAAGTCAATGTCTTCAATCTTGGAAGACAACCTAGGGATGTCAATGATCAGACGTTTGAGGTCAATTCTATTGAAAACCTGACCAGTGAGCATGAGGAAAGCATGGAGACAGAAACTGACGCATAGTTTGATATGGGGGCTGAGGATTTTAATCTAGACCAGATCGTAGATTCAGCAGTGGATTGGGCCGTCAAGCCCAAGTGTACCCCATGATAGGATTGAAAGCCCAGAGATTGCCTCCAATGAAGCAACACCTTCCCTAGAGCTAAAAGCCTTACCTGAACACCTCAAGTACGCTTACCTAGCAGAAAGGACACCTTGCCAGTCATCATAACATCCAACCTGACTGAGCAACAAGATGACAACTTAATGTCTATTCTGAAAAGACATATGGAAGCCATTGGATGGACGATGAAGGACATCAAGGGAACAAGTCCAGCCATAGTGCAACATAGAATTCATTTAGTCGATGAAGCAATGATTGCTAAAATGAAAGAACAATCAAAGAATTAAGAATTTACCGTGTGGCTTGTGGCTAACGGGTCGTGTCCTCGAGGAAGAATGCGATGAAAGCTTTTCGGTGATTCGTTTAATAACAAAGAATTGTGTTCGTTTTTAATGGAAAAGAGAATGGAAAGAAGGAGATGATTAAAAGGGAAATTGCAACTTTAGAGAAGGCTTTGGAGAAGGTGATTTAAAAAGCTCGAAAACTATTTTGTTGACTATAATAAGGAAGAAAATCTGGGCTCACTATCTCACTACTTAACAGTTTATTCTTCTATTGAAATCCTAAGTGCCTCAATTGATCATAGGCAAAACTTAAAGTTGACTTTAGAAAGTTCAAAGTAAAGCACATAAGATGGTTGGAAGAGTTCACTCTTTTCTTTGAAAAATCGTTTCGAATCGAATGTTAAATCATCAAGCGCGAAGAAGCAAGTATGAAGTAAAAACAGTTCAAGAAACGTTCATAAAAGAAGTAAGAGTTTAGAAATTCAAACCCATCCTCATGTGCCTTCAAGAACACTTTCAAGAAGAAAGGCTTTAAGTAAGGCATGCAGATGATTCATGGGGTCTTTTTCATTAAAACCAGAAGAGAAGAAGAACTGGAGAGAGGTACAATAGTGAGCCTTGAAAACCGATTTAGCTACTCATGGAAAAAAAAGAAGAAGGCAAGTAAATAACGCAAGACATACCGTAATACGAGTGGAAAAAATGTGGCTCGATTCTTGTATTGATGTCACTTCAATCTTCAAGTACAAGCACTCAATTACTCTCTCTCACAAGTATTTGTACTGGACTACAAATTGAAAAACGAAAATACAACTTTTGTGCTATCTAACAAAGAACCTAAACCTTAAAGTATAAACAAAATTCTAATCCTAGTCTTCGTTGATTTTTCAGTACAAAACCCAAGCTTTTATAGGCAAAAACCCATAGGGCAGGGAGTGAGGAGATAAGGGGAGCAAACGCTCCCCTTATCTCCACCAAAAAGCCGCGGATCCGCGACTTGGGCCGCGGATCCGCGGCCTGGATGTGGCCAATTGGCCAGATCCAGGTGGAGGATAGGATGGTGTGGCTTTGTGCTTCCTTTTGTCTTGCTGGATTTAGGGCCTGTTTGTTCGTTGCAAAACGTCGCAAGTCGTAAGTCGTAAAATGAGAATGGAAAAAGTGAACTGTAGCAGAGAAAATATATTGTGTTTTACGGTGTTTGGTTGATAAAGTGAAGTGTAAATGGAAAAGTATATTGTGTTTTACGGTGTTTGGTTGATAAAGTGAAAGTGTAAATGGTAAAGTATATTGTGTTTTACGGTGTTTGGTTGGTAATGTAAAAGTGTAAGTGGAAAAGTTGACCACAAAATTAACTGTAGCAGTGATTTAAATATTATAAATACTATTAAATTAAATCTTATATTGCAAATTAAATTGTATTAATAAATTTGAGATAAAAATTAATAATCTTAATATTTTATTTATAACAATAATATTAATAAAATATTAGTATAAATAGTAAAATATTACTAAAATATTAACTAAATAAATAATATAAAATTTTAAGAAAATCTAAAGAGCATTAATAAAATTTTAAGAATACTAATAAAATATAAATATTAAAAAATGTTACAACAATAATAAAATATAGTTATAATATTATAATATTAAAAATACTTGAAAATTATTATAATATAAATTTTATTATAATATTATTGTAATATTATAGAAATATAAAATTAATAAAATAAAATATAATTATAATTTAATAATAAATTATCATTATAGTATTATTATACTGAATTATTATTACAATATTAACATAATAAAATATTAATATAATAATAAAATATATTATGATATTAATAAAGTAATTTTTTATATTAAAAAATAAATAATTAAATATATAGTAATTTTATATGAAAGTATAATACTATTATATTAATAAAATATTAACTCTAAATAAAATAATAAAAAATGGAATAAGTATTAATAAAATAATAAAATATTAAATTAAAATAGTAAAATATTAAATATTAAAACAATAAAAAAGTTAGAGATTAAAAATATAAAATAATTAAATAATTAAATAAGAAATTGAACACTATTAAAATATTAAATATTTAATTATATTTAATTATATATTGATTATCAAGTAACTGTTTTGCACTGTAAGTGTACTAAAAGTGAGAGTTACATGACCACAAAATTAACTGTAGCAACTGCAAGTGGGAAAATATGAGTGTAAAAGTGAGATTTACATGGCCACAAATTTAACTGTAGCAACTGCAAGTGGAAAAGAAGAAGAGTTGCAAAAGTGTTTTTCATTTTTCATTTTGCAAACGAAACCAAACAACTGAAAATGTAAAGTTGCAAAACTTTTTGCATTTTGCAAACGTTTTGCAACTTACCAAACACGCCCTTACTGTTTCAGCACCCTGATTTGATGAAACGATCTTTGATTTGTTGGCTTCAACCGCTTGATTTGGGAGGATTCATTTCAACCGGTTTTCAACCTCTCTGATGTGCCAAGATTTGCCCTGATTCCCTGGTTTCAAATTTATTCTGAATTAAATGGGCTTTGGGCTCGTTTCTCTGGCCGATCCTTTAGCAATGGGCCCGCATTTTATAAAGAACAATAGGACTTATTAATATGATTTATTTAGATAACAAGCAAAGAAATGTGACAATATGTATGCAATATATGTGACCGATCACACCCCCACACTTATCTTTTGCTCGCCCTCGAGTAAAATATTAAAACTAATCTTAATCAATTATTAGACAACTTTCGCAGGTCACTCGATTGCACTGAGTATGTGCAACAAGCCGTTAAACCTCTAGGTTACTCCTAGAGGATGAGTTTTATCTTGTGAGAGTTTTCAATGGATTGCACCCACAAAATCCATAAAGAAAGAGAAAAAAGTTAGTGTTTTTGAAAAGCATTTTGAAAAGAGAAAATATTTGAAGTATATTTGTGAGAGTTTAAGTAATCTATAAGTTATAAGAATATCAAATTTTTCATTCCTAAACTTAGTCTCTATTCAACAATATGTCATCAATCAAAGCAAGGAGTCAAATTGTTTTTCTCATCTAGTCTATTAATTTACACTGAGTCGTATGCACCCTCGTGACTGTGAAGTTGACTAAGGGTTCTTTAACATTAACTCCTATGCCTTATTTATATTTATTTTTGGTGGAATTTATTCCTCAATTTCATTAGGCTTTCTAATCTGCCCATGTAACGAGACTTTAGTTGGTGACACCCAAACCGGACAGTTTTAGGGCACCAGGTGAGAAAACACCCCTAAGGACTTAAACACTCGAGCAAACAAGGCCACGAAACCAAGGTTTTTATTTATAAGATGTACCCCTTTTAGGCGTGAATACTCATGCTTCATGAGGCACAAATACCCAGCTTAATCAGAGGATTTATATATATATATATTTTTTCAAACTTATCTAATTATTTTTTTCATAAACACCAAGGCTTGTTTAGGCTAAAGCAACTAGCTAATCAATAATTAGATTTGTTTATTTTTTTCATACATATATTTTTTATAAGGCATAAGAGTCTTTATTTTTAAACCCTAAGTGTGTAAGTGTATTTAGTGTGCATATTTCATCAAGGTAAATATCAAGACTAAATTACTTTCACAAATTTTCTTCCTAACCCTAAACATCAAACAAGTTATCTTATTTTGACCAAGTGTAAGAAATCCTAATTATGATTTTCCTATTCCTAAAATTGACTTAATTTCTTACAAAATATATTAAAATATTATTCTTACCTTTGAAAAAGTTTTTTTTTTCAAATTTTTTTTATATTAGTTATGTTAGAGCCCTCCCCCACACTTATCTCATGCATTGTCCCCAATGTATGAATGAAATGTATACATGCATGAAATGAAATGTAAAAGAGGTGCATATATTATACAGGAATATGTAGAACATCAAGTTTCTCCCACACCTAGGTCTTTTTCGGTCTTATCCCTCTAGCTCTCTTCCCGTCATTCCAATGGGTCCTCTTTATAGGGCATAGTGGGGAGGCTAATTATTTTGTCATTTTAGCTTCCTTCCTCCCCAGTCTTACCTTCTTTAGGTGTTTCTTCCTCATATTGCTACAATCATTATTCAAAAATTAATCACCACCACACTTCTCAGTTGGAACTTCTTCATTATGAATGCCTAGGAATTCTAACTCAGTTCCATAGATCTCCTCAAAGCTTAGGTCAACACTTTCCTCTAGAGACGTGCAACTAATCAAAAGATCCCTAGTTGGTTCATCCAAACACATGAGTTCTTCTTCGAAGAGGTTTTCAAAGAGTATGTAAATCGGAGGTTCTTGAATTATATCCTCATGCGATATATTATTGGTTGGCTCATCAAAAGTCAAGATATTCAAATCAAATTTCCCCTTTTTAAAGGGTACTCTAACATTAGGATCTTCGACATATGCCTTCTCATCAAGATAATCGCATTCATTTTTAAATAATTCATTAAGAAACAGTGACTCATCCTCTAAATCTTCACTTTCTTCATCACAATTATTTTCAACAAAGTTTACCTCAAATGTTTGATCTCTTATCTTACGAGTTATTTTTCTAGGTTGAAGACATTGACTTCTCTAGTCATGTCCCCAAAAGTTAACCTCAGGGACCCATTCCTACAATTGATGATGGCATTGGCAGTAGCAAGGAATGGTCGCCCTAGAATAATAGGAGTTTGAGCCCTATGATTGGAGTTGGACACAGGTTGTGTCTCTAGAACTATGAAATCGACAGGGTAAATAAACTCCCCAACCCGGATAAGAACATCATTAATCTCTCCTTTTGGGACTTTTACTGAACGGTCAGCCAGTTGGACAGTGACTCGAGTTGGACTAAGATTGCCCAACCCGAGTTGTTGATAAACTGAGAATGGAAGCAAGTTGATACTTGCCCCCAAGTCAAGAAGTGCACGACTAATTTCGGCTTGTCCTATTGTGCAGGCAATGGTTGGACTACCTGGATCCTTGTACTTAACAGGGATCGAACCCGATAGTAACTCACTAATTTTAGTGGCTAAGAAGACCTTTTTAGGTACATTAATCTTTCTCTTCTTGGTGCACATGTCCTTAAGAAACTTAGCATAAGACGGAACTTGTTGGATGACATCAAGAAGTGGCACATTTATCTTCACTTGATTAAAGATCTCAATTATCTTATCCATGTGTGGATTTTGCTTGTTTTTCAGCCTATTAGAAAATGGTGCTATAGGTTGGTGCACATGACTGGTTGACTTATCTTTTTCAGATTCATCAAATTTAGGAGGAGTGGGATTAGATGAGGTGGATGCTGAAGTGTGATTGTGCTGACTAGGATTAGGTGGTGTTGACACTTGGTTATCAACTTTCTTTCCCGACCTCAATGTATGAACAGCATTACATTGATTCAGTGATTGATCCTCAACCAAATGAGCTTGTTGTGAATTCCGAGGATTCATAATTGGTTGACTGGGCAAAGTATCATTTTGCCTCTCATGTTGTGGATTGGCTAACTGGCTCATTTGACCCTCTAGCCTCTGTATTGTTTGCATGAGGGAATCTTGGTTCTTCATGTACCTTTCCATGTTTCTCTCAAAATCAGTCATTCTCCTTTCGAGTTGAGGATTCTGAAAGGAAGAAGGTGGAGCCTGGTTGGGAAAATTTTGTTGATAATTTGAAAATTTGTTGGGAGAATTGTGAGGGTGATTGAAAAAGTGGGTTGATGATTGAAAGAATTATTGGAATGATGGAAGTGGCTTGCATGGTTTGACCGTGGGTGGTTATTATTTTGTTGGCTCCATGAGAAATTGGGGTGATTTCTCCAACCAAGATTGTACGTTGGAGCGTAAGGATCATTATTTGGCCTTGAAAAGGCCGCATTCATCGGTTCAGGAAAGTGTTGGTGAGCTTGAAATACAGGACAATCCTCAAACACATGATTCATGGCCTGACAGTAAGTACAACCCGGAGTTGAAAATTGGTTTGGGCTGACTTGATTAACTGGACTTGGTTCCTTAATTTCTAAAGCTTCCAGTCTTCTCGCTAGGTTAGCTAACTTAGCCTCGTTAGCTATGGATGATTCAATTGAATGGAGACCTCCTTTTGATGAGATAGAGTTTGGATTCCTGAGCTTTCACTAGTAGGTTCCCACTGGATGGTCTTTTCAGCTAGATTCTCATATAAATCCCATCCTTCATGCTCATCCTTCTGCAAGAATCCCCCTTGGCACATGCTTTCTAAGAGGGTCTTGGTCGAGTAGTCTAAACCGTCATAAAGAATTTGGCATTGTCGTCATTTCTCTATTCCATGATGAGGACATTGGACAAGGAGGTCTTTGAAGCGTTCAAAGTACCTCCAAAACGGTTCACTAGGTTCTTGCTTGAACTGCATAATATTTTTCCTAACGAGAGAGGTCTTGTGGATTGGATAAAATTTCTTCAAGAGGATCTTGATGAAACCATCCCAAGATGTGATAGAGCCGGCCGTTAAGCTGTAGAGCCATTTCTTGGCTAGGTCCTTAAGAGCAAATGGGACAAATCTCAACCTAATAGCATCATCTGCAAGGTGTGGGATTTTCATCATTAAGCATACTTCCTCAAATTCTCTTATGAAGAAATAAGCATCTTCGGACTCTAAGCCATGAAACTTAAGGAGTGTATTGATGAACTGTGGCTTAAGCTCAAAGTTGTGTTCACCAACCGATGGAAGTTGGATGCAGGATGGAAGTGATGTTCTAATGGGATAAAACCTATCCTGCAAAGATGTCGGTTGATCCATAACCGAATCTGGTCTTGTTTCGAACTTTGGTGGTGATGTGTTTCTAGTTAACCTAGATGAATTAGGGTCACTTGATCACACTTGCGTACATAAATACAATCACAAACAAGTTCACCAATAGTCAAGAAAAGAAAACAACCAAGCCTAGTCTAAGGTAACCTTGACCTACACAACTTCTAATTGGTTGATTGTTCACAGGAAGTATAATATAGACTTTGACCACAAGCTAATCAGCCAGGTCAGGGCAAGATTGGTGGGAGGTTATCCGTCAAAGACGTTCCTTAATTAAGTAACCACCAACCTTTGGGCTTTCGGTCCTTAATCCCCTTCCTAGACACTGATTTGGTAGGAGTCAAATTCCAAACACTTTCCCCCTTAGGATAATCTCCTAGTGAGTTCGAGATGTCCCTAAGGGCCAACGTCTATCAGATTTACTTAGGCTTAGGTTGTGCGTGCTTGGAGATGGTTTGTGGGCTAAGGAAGGGCAATGACTTCCCACCTTATCTTGACTTGGGTTTTTGCCCATAGAATTTATTTGTGCAAAGTGTGCAAGATATAGAAAAGTAGCATTCAAAAGCATTATCACCCAAGAATGTTTCCTAAACTATATGCTATGCATACATACCTTGTCTCCAGCTCTCTTCAACAGTAATTATAAAGTAAACGTAATTAGACAAATGCCTAGAATGCAAGTCTAAACATTTATTAAGCAATTACTAATCACTCAATTTACTGTTGGATTAAAACAGGGATGGTGGATAACAGATATAGCAAGATTATAACATACAAAAACTTTTTTTTTTGCGAGCAATATGTCCTGCAAAAAAGAATTTTAGAAGTCCCACAAAAATTGCAACTTTTGCACTAGCAATTTCTTAAAATTCTGTTTTCTACTTTCGAGAGTAGGGGCACAGAATTTGAAAGTCTTCTCTTGCAAAGCTTGAATGCTAGATCTGAATCTTCAAATCCCTGAAACAACACACAAAATTTATAAAAAATAAATATACCGTTCCCTCCCCGGCAACGGCGCCAAAAATTGATTGCTAAAATGAAAGAACAATCAAAGAGTTAAGAATTTACCATGTGGCTTGTGGGTAACGGGTCGTGTCCACGAGGAGGAATGAGATGAAAGCTTTTCGGTGATTCGTTTAATAACAAAGAATTGTGTTCATTTTTTAATGGAAAAGAGAATGGAAAGAAGGAGATGATTAAAAGAGAAATTGCAACTTTAGAGAAGGCTTGGGAGAAGGTGATTTAAAAAGCTCGAAAATTATTTTATTGATTATAATAAGGAAGAAAATCTGGGCTCACTATCTCACTACTCAACAGTTTATTCTTCTATTGAAATCCTAAGTGTCTCAAATTGATCATAGGCAAAACTTAAAGTTGACTTTAGAAAGTTCGAAGTAAAGCACATAAGATAGTTGGAAGAGTTCACTCTTTTCTTTGAAAAATCGTTTCGAATCGAATGTTAAATCATCAAGCGCGAAGAAGCAAGTATGAAGTAAAAATAGTTCAAGAAACGTTCATAAAAGAAATAAGAGTTTAGAAATCCAAACCCATCCTCATGTGCCTTCAAGAACACTTTCAAGAAGAAAGGCTTTAAGTAAGGCATGCAGATGATTCATTAGGTCTTTTTCATTAAAACCAGAAGAGAAGAAGAACTGGAGAGAGGTACAATAGTGAGCCCAGAAAACCGATTTAGCTACTCATGGAAAAAAAAAAAGAAGAAGGCAAGTAAATAACGCAAGACATACCGTAATACGAGTGGAAAAAAATGTGGCTTGATTCTTGTATTGATGTCACTTCAATCTTCAAGTACAAGCACTCAATTCCTCTTTCTCACAAGTATTTGTACTGGACTACAAATTGAAAAAGGAAAATACAACTTTTGTGCTATCTAACAAAGAACCTAAACCTTAAAGTATAAACAAAATTCTAATCCTAGTCTTCGCTGATTTTTCAGTACAAAACCCAAGCTTTTATAGGCCAAAACCCATAGGGCAAGGAGTGAGGAGATAAGGGGAGCAAACGCTCCCTTATCTCCACCAACAAGCCGCGGATCCGCAGCCTGGATGTGGCCAATTGGCCATATCCAGGTGGAGGATAGGATGGCGTGGCTTTGTACTTCCTTTTGTCTTGTTGGATTTACTGTTTCAGCTCCCTGATTTGACGAAACGATCTTTGATTTGTTGGCTTCAACCGCTTGTTTGAGAGGATTCATTTCAACCGATTTTCAACTCTCTGATATGCCAAGATTTGCCCTGATTCCCTAGTTTCAAATTTATTCTTAATTAAATGGGCTTTTGGGCTCGTTTCTCTAGCCTATCCTTTAGCAATGGGCCTGCATTTTATAAAGAGCAATAGGACTTATTAATATGATTTATTTAGATAACATGATTTATTTAGATAACAAGCATGAAAATGTGACAATATGTATGTAATATATGTGACCGATCAAGCAACCCTTAGGAGGGACCCACAATGAAGGCTTAACCCTCTCATGCAAGAGACAGTTAAGGCTGAAATTCTGAAACTATTAGACAATGGGATCATTTATCCATTTCTGATAGCTAATGGGTTAGCCCTATTCATGCGGTCCCAAAGAAGGCTGGCTTTACGATGGTAGAAAATGAGAAAAAAGAGTTGGCACAAACAAGACTGCCTACCAAGATTCGTGTTTGTATCGACTACAGGAAGTTGAATGCAGCTACCCGTAAAGACCACTTCCCGCTACCCTTCATCGACCAAATGCTGGAACGATTGGCTGGACATGAGTACTGTTGCTTCCTAGATGGGTACTCGGGATACAATCAAATCCCCATTGCTGCAGAAGACCAGGAAAAGACCACGTTCACCTGCCCGTTCGGAACCTTCACTTACCGACGCATGCCCTTGGATTGTGCAATGCTCCCGCAACATTCCAACGGTGCATGCTTAGTCTTTTCTCCGACATGGTAGAACATTTCCTTGAGATTTTCATGGATGATTTCTCCATCTACGGAGATTCATTTGACCAGTGTCTTCATCACCTAGAGTTAGTGCTGCAAAGATGCAAGGAGAAGAACCTAACTCTAAACTAGGAAAAATGTCACTTCATGGTGAGACAGGAGATTGTCTTGGGCCATGAGATTTCGAGGAGAGGTATAGAATGGATAAGGCTAAAGTAGAAGTGATTGCTAAGCTTCTACCACCTAAATGCATCAAGGATATTAGATCCTTTCTAGGGCATCTGGGTTCTACCGACGGTTCATTAAGGATTTTAGCATAATCGCTAGGCCCTTAACCAACCTGCTCGCTAAGGACGTGCCCTTTGATTTTAACGATGAGTGTTTTAAGTCATGGGGGAAGCTGAAGCAAAAGCTTATTTCTGCGCCTATTATTTCTGCTCCTAACTGGACCCAACCATTCGAAATCATGTGCGATGCCTCTGATTTTGCTATTGGCGCTGTTCTAGGACAGCGCATCGACAATTGGCAGCACATGATTTATTACTCGAGTAGGACCTTGAATGACGCACAACAGAACTATACAACGACTGAGAAGGAATTCTTGACTGTTATCTTTGCGTTAGAAAAGTTCCAGCCTTACTTGTTAGGTTCCAAGACGATGATTTTTACGGATCACTCGATTCTGAAATACCTCATGACCAAAAAGGAAGTAAAAGCCCGATTGATTCGGTGGATCCTTTTGCTTCAAGAATTTGACTTAGAAATTCGAGATAAACGAGGTATAGAAAATGTGGTCGCTGATCATCTCTCACGAATTCCAAATGCACCAACCATCCAAGCTCCGATCAACGAGGATTTTTCAGACGAGCACATCCTCGCCATTCTTAAGGAACCCTGGTATGCAGACATTGTTAATTACCTGGCACGGGACAATTACCCGCTGACTAGACAAAGCAAGATCAATACCGCTTCTTTGCCCAAGTACCGTACTTCTCCTGGGAAGAACCGTATCCTTTTAAGTATGTCCCTACCAAATTATTAGACGATGCATACCAGAGGAGGAACAGAGGAGTGTGCTCAGCTTTTGCCATGACCTTGCATGCGGAGGACACTTCGGTCCCCGCAAGACTGCGGAGAAGGTTCTACAAAGTGGGTTCTACTAGCCCACTTTGTTCAAAGACTCATATTATTTTTGCAAGTCATGTGCAAATTGTCAGAAAATGGGAAATTTTCAAGAAGAGACATGATGCCCCTGAACCTGATCCTGGAAGTTGAAATTTTTGATGTTTAGGGTATCGATTTCATGGGACCATTCCCTAATTCCTTTGGCAACCAGTTCATTTTGGTTGCTATAGATTATGTCTCTAAGTGTGTAGAAGCTGTGCCAACTAAGTCGAATGACAACAAAGTGGTTGTCAAATTTCTCAAAGAGAACATCTTCTCCCGATTTGGCACCCCTAGAGCGATAATTAGTGATAATGGATCACATTTCTGCAACAGAGTTTTTGAAGCTCTGATGCGGAAATATTCCATTAATCACAAGTTATCCACTCCGTATCATCCCCAGACAAATGGGCAGGTCGAAGTCACCAACCGACATATCAAGCTCATTCTGAAAAAGACTGTCGGACAAAACCGAAAGGATGGTCGGTTAAGCTCAATGATGCATTGTGGGCTTACCGCACTGCTTTTAAGACAGTTCTAGGGATGTCTCCTTATAGAATCGTATTTGGCAAAGCCTGTCATCTGTCAGTAGAGTTAGAACACCGGGCCCTCTGGGCCATTAAGCAGCTCAATTTTGATTTGAGTAAGGCTGGTGAGCTAAGGAGACTGCAGATTTCAAAATTAGAGGAGATACGGAATGAGGCCTATGAGAATGCTCGAATCACCAAAAGCAGGACAAAACTCTTTCATGACCAGATAATCACCCGGAAAAACTTTGCCTCGGGCGATAAGGTTCTGCTGTATAACTCTAGACTTCATTTTTTCGCGGGGAAGTTGAAGACTCGTTGGTCTGGACCGTTCATTGTACGCACTGTTTTCCCACACGGTGCTGTGCTTATTGTAGACCCTAAGAATAACACGGAATTCAAAGTGAACGGGCAAAGACTGAAGCCCTCTTGACCACTGAGCCTACGACTCCGGATGATAGTGTGCTGACTCTTTTTGTCCCGTCATACACCTAACCACAACAACTAAAAAAACAAATAAATATATAAATAAAAATAGGAAATTTTTTTTATATGCTTACCCCTTCTACATTCTTTTTAACATTTCTTTAGCCTATTCACACTTGGCCAGTCCGACTCAGTGAAGACGGTGACATCATTTCTTCACCCTATTTATTGCATTCGCATTTTCATATACATTCATTGAGGACAATGCATTAGATAGGTGTGGGGGGTGCTAACACTTTTTCTTTCTTCTTTTTCTTTTACCATATAAAAAATTCAGATTGAAAAGAAATCTCATGCTCTTTATAAAAATACCAAAAGATTGTAGGAATTACGGGAACCTTATTAATGAATCTTTATTTTGCCTAAATAAATAAGAAAGGTTGGTTTGACTAAAAAGTTAGAAAGGATAAGGAAAATAACTCATACCCTTTATTTAGCCTTAGTAGAATATGCATAACCCACACACACATGCTTGGGATTTAGAGACACAACTCGGGGAAAAAAAAAAGCTAGATAATTGTGCCTCAAGAAGCATGATTACTCACGCCAAAAAAAAGAATTCTATATACAATAATGCATAAATAAATCTTGATTTTGTGGCCTACTCCACTTGCATATTTGACCTGAAGGGTGTTTTCCACCTGGTGCCCTAAAACCATCTAGTTTGGGAGTCATCGGTTTGATATGTGTTACATAAGTGAAGTAGATAGCCCAATGGAACCAAGAATAATAAGTAAATATTAATAAAATTAAATGATATTCAAAGTTAAGTTAAAAAATCCCAGGCACATCACACTTACACATTATGCATATCTATCTAAAGCAAAATAAAGGAATGAGTTAGAAGTACAAGATCCTTTCTAAATTTAAAGAAAAATCATAGTTTCTTCCTTTATGAATGCTAAAGTATAGGAGGACTTATGAGGGTTAAACATAATTCTTACATCATTCGGTCATTTTTACTTAGATGATTGAAAGTTCTTTTTAATGACAAAATTTTTTCTAACAATTAACTACTTTTCTTTAATTACTGAATTTTATGGGTGCAATCCGTTGAAAACCCTCAGGAGACAACACTCCTCCTCTAGGGGAAACCTAGAGGTTTAAAGGCTTATTGCACATGCTCAGTTGCAATCGCGTCACCTGCGAAAGTGGTGTAATAATGTTCTCATTTTTATTTTTCTCGGGATGAGCAAAAAGATAAGTGTGGGGGTGTGATTAGTCTCTAATTTTGCATAATTTTCATCACATTCTCATATTTATTTCATGTAAAATTATGCTAATAAAACCTTACTTGCTTGATCCTTGGTTCATGGTGTGCAAATGAAGAAGAAAACCTAAATCACCATTTAATTGGTGATTAAAGGCCTACAAGTAGACATTGACTTTAAAGTGAAGATTCTGTCAGTCCAGGGCATCAAATCACGAATCCAAGATATTCATGAGTCAGAAGACAGACTGGGCGACGCGCTGCCCAAAGCCAGGCGCACGCCGCCCTGTCAGGGGCCGCGGAAATGCGGCCCAGGCCGCGTTTCCACGGCCCTTTGGGCAGGAGCGCGCCTGTGCTTTGGGTCACGTGTCATCCACGTGACCCCCTTCCCCTGGTGCCTATAAAAACCCCCAGGGGTTTTCAGTTGAAGCAGATCCAGAGCCTTAGCAAGTTGTTGTAATCTTGTTTTTAGGATTGTAGTTGTTTTATTTTCCTTCTTCTTCTAGTTTTAGTTTTAGCCATTAGAGTGAAAAAGAGAGAGTGTGTACAAGTTGTTGTATGGATGGTGACAAGATAATACAAGTAACTACTTTTCTTTCTTCTTTTCATTACTAGTGTTTTCATTTGCTTTCATTTACTTTTACATTCTTGCTTTAGTGTAACTCCTTCTCTGTACCTCTTCTCATGTTGTTGTTCTTTTCTTCACCATGTGTAACTAACTCCTCCATTGCATGGCTAACTAACTACTAACCCACTAATTTCTAACTTCTTGATTGAAACCCAAATGAGTCAGTGTCAAATAAGCCTTGTGCAAATGAGAGCTATGGCATCTTAAGACGAGGGTTCTAACTCTAACTTACCTACAAGTATTACCTTCTTATATTTCATACTTAAATGATTTTTGATGATCTATGGGTGTTGTGCTTTGCTTGTTGTTGTAAGTTAGAGATTTTTCCTTTAACTTGCCGATACCAATAGTGCACTCGAGTCTTCCCTTGTTCTCGCCTCATCGGATCTTGATAAGGGAATGTCTGAGTTTTTGCCGTGTTAAGCTAAAGTTATAGGAAGAACTTTCACTCAATTTTCACGTGAATATTTCTTTTGCATAAGGAGTAAGCTTGCCTATAATCCATCATGAGGCACATCTTCAAGAAGTTAGGGATTAGTGGGAGCAATTAGTAGAAAGTTAGCCATGCGCCTTTACCATTAAGAAAAAACTACTTTTACAAACCATCAAAATATTTTCAAACAATTTTGAAACAACTTGTTTTCACTTTTCAATTCTTTATTTAAAAA